>JAUCMU010000001.1:24220557-24242528 GCA_032275025.1 Enteromius treurensis
CAAAATAGAAATTAAACTCAAGCAGTACGTATGCAATATGTGACAATACAACCTTCACAGCATTAATCAGCGTTGCATTCAAACATAATTGCTTTATCACAAAATAAGAAGTAACCCAATTGAACAAAATACATTATGAATTTAACATACCTCGTCCTGCTATTGCCAAGAAAATAGGGGAAAGTAAACACTTTCAAATTGTTTTATAAACTTTAAATGCTGCTGAGGTGAGCCCTATACACTGCATATGCAACATTCTTCTTCTCTCGGTCTGAAACTCCAACCTTAAACTCCCTTGCGCCCACTAGTGACGCTTTAAAATAAAACAAAGAAGAGCAAGTGGTCATTACACTCCCACCAATCATGTTGATAATTTAACACACAAAGAAGAACATTGAATAAATCATACATGATTTCAATCTGAATGACCATTGCATTAGAATTTATAATGCATTGATAAACACTCTTTAGAAGATGTCTGATGCAGGAGCGTCACCTTCTTAATGAATCACTCACTCTCAAGCAGTACCACCAGTTTCTGAATTGGTCTCTCAATAATAGTAGGCTTGGAGTGCTTCTCTTGTTTACTCTTTGGCCTTTGCTCACCTATCTGAATCTTGACTCTTCGAACCAAACCATCACTACCCTGAGTGACTTCGACGACTCTACCTAATTGCCAGCGGCTTCTTGGCAGCATGTCCTCCTCAATAATAACTATGTCATTGACACAGAGGTTTCGCCGCGGCACATGCCACTTCTGCCTTGTGGAAATGTTTAAGAGATATTCTCTTTTCCAGCGGCTCCAGAACTGCTCAATTAGGTATTGAACCCTTCGCCACCTCCTTGAAGCATACAAGTCTTCTCTTTGAAATTTCCCAGGAGGAGGAAGAGCAATTTTGGACTTCATAAGAATGAGATGGTTCGAAGTTAAAGGTTCCAGAGACTTGGGATCATTTATTCCATCTATTGTCAATGGCCGACTGTTAATGATAGCCATTGCCTCATAAAACAGTGTTCTCAAAGATGAGTCATCGAGTCTACCTGAACATTGTGAAAGCGTGGCATTCAGCACACTGCGAACGGACCGTATCTGGCGCTCCCAGACCCCTCCTGTGTGACTCGCTGAGGGAGCATTGAAGACGAATTCACATTGATTTTCATTGAGAAACAACTCTAGACTCTTGACATCACATTCTTTGAGAGCATTTCTGAGCTCATTTTTAGCTCCAACAAAATTCGTCCCACAGTCACAGAAGAGTTGACGAACAGCTCCTCGAAGACTAATGAAGCATCTCAGGGCGTTGATAAATGTGTCAGTTGACAGATCTTCAAGCATTTCAATGTGAACCGCTCGTGATGAAAGGCAGGTGAAAATGATTCCATACCTCTTGTACTCCTTCCTGGACCTCTTTACAATAAACGGACCAAAGCAATCCATGCCCACATAGAGGAAAGGCGCAGAGGCTTCAACCCGCTCCTTAGGCAGCTCAGCCATTTGCTGCTGCTCAGTTGGGCGTCTAAGTTTACGGCAACGAACACATCCATGAATCAATTTAGCAACCGATCTACTGCCGCCAACAACCCAAAATCCATTCGCTCTGAGTTCCATGAGTGTCAGATACCTTCCTTGATTACAGACCTTTCCGTGATAGTGATCAAGAATAAGTTTGACTATGTGGTTGTCCTTTGGCAAGATCACTGGGTATTTTACCTCTTCACTCAGAGATGAATGTTTTAATCTACTTCCCACACGAAGAAGACCTCCCTTTATGATTGGATTTAAAGGAAAAAGTGCACTGGAGGTTGGAAGAACATTTCCTCCTTGAATCACCTTTATCTCTTGGGCAAAAGCTTGCTGTTGGATGAGCTTAATCACAGCCTCAGAAGCCCTTTCACATTCTTCCACTGAGACAATGTCATTGGGGTACGTTTGTGTGGCACTCATCCTCTTTATTCTAGCGACTACCTTGATGAGTGTTCTCCAAGAAGAAAAGCGGTTGAATCTGCTAAGGAAGTCCGAACCATCACTGACTTTAGTTGTAAAGGTTTGGGTTAATCTGACCTCGGGATCTCCAACAAGCAAATCATTTGAGGCGTGAGGTGTTGAACAAACCTCTGGTTCCCACAGGAATTCTGGTCCTGAAAGCCAGAATGTTGACAGTATGTCTGAAGCGTAAAGGCCTCTGGAGGCGTGATCAGCTGGATTCTTAGATGTGTTGACATAGTTCCACTGGCTCACATCCATGATTGTCCTGATTAACTGAACACGATTTGCGACAAACACATGAAATCGTGTTGCTTCGTTTTTAACATACGCCAACACAACCAGTGAATCAGTCCAAAAGAATTCCTGATCGATCTTCATCTCCAGTTCGGTCTTTAACATAGCACTCATTCTAGCTGACACCACAGCAGCAGACAATTCCAATCTTGGAATACTTAGGATCTTTGTGGGTGCAACCCTAGCCTTGGCCATTACTACACTGCAGTGGACATCACCCTTGTCATTTTTTAACCTAATGTAAGAGCATGCACCATATCCCACATTACTCGCATCAGAGAGGTGGTGCAATTCTACCCTAATGATGGTACCAAAGGATGGCGGGTGGTAACATCTTGGAATGGCAATGTCCCTTAGCTCATGAAGACTAGATTTCCACTTCTCCCACCATGGGATTATGCCCTCTGGAAGGGGGTCATCCCAACTGATGTTTCTACGACTGAAGAATTATCTTTCCTTTCAGAAGAAAAGGGGAAACAAATCAGAGAGGATCATACAAAGAAGTAGTGACCGACAGGATTCCACGACGGGTTGTTGGGTGATCTTTCAGTTTGACATCGAATCTAATCGTCTAATCGTATCGTCTTCCACAGCCCACTGAATGCCAAGAGATGCACCCTGTTGTATCAGGATTTAGATCAAATGGTTTGGTGGACATCGCCCATTCAGATGGATCTACACAATGTAAGGCTTTCGCTTTATTTGATCTGAACTTATGAAGATGTAAGCCTCCACGCTTGCATAATGCTTGGGCTTCAATGATTAGCTCTTTAGCTTGTTGAATCGAAGAAACTGACATCAGGCCATCATCCACGTAGAAGTTTTTCTGAATGAATGATGAAGCTGAAGGATACTCTGACTTGTATTGCTCAGCCAAGTACTTAAAGCTAAAATTGGCGCATCCAGGAGATGAAGCTGCGCCGAAAAGATGCACAGCCATTCTGTATTCTCGTGGTTCACTTTCCAGATCTCCATCGTCCCACCATAAGAATCTCAGGTAATTCCTTTCCTCAGGTGGAACAAAGAATTGATGGAACATCTTTTCGATGTCGCATGTTACAGCGACGGTTTCTCTCCTAAAGCGGCTAAGGACTCCCACCAGAGAGTTAATCAAGTCTGGGCCGGTAAGTAGTGTATCATTTAGGGAAACACCACAAAACTTTGCAGAGCAATCGAACACCACCCTCAACTTGTCCGGCCTTTGAGGGTGGAAAACTCCATGATGGGGTATGTACCAAGCTATTTCTTCCTCAGAAAGTATAGGAACCGGTTCTGCTTCTCCTTTATTGAACATTTCTTCCATGAAGGTTTTGTAACTTTCATAATACTGTTGGTTTTTCTTCAGTCTTTTCTTTAGGTGTTGCAGTCGTGCCATTGCAAGCTTCTTGTTGTTGGGCAGCAAAGGAGCGCTGCAACTCTTGAAGGGAAGGGGTAACTGATAATGTCCATCCTCTTTGTGCTGAACGTTATCACTGAGAAGACGTATAAACCGAATGTCTTCTTGAGACACGTGTTTGTCCTCGGGATGCCTTTCATTAAAGTCTGACTCTAAGACCTTTAGGACATTATTTGCGGAGGGCACTAACACTTCCTTCACTGAGACTCGATGCACAAAGCTTTGACTTCCCTGTCTGTCAAGATGAGGATTACAAAGGCCTATGATGCTCCATCCAATACTTGTTTTCTGTGCAAAGGGCTCGTTGTCACCGCCAGTTATAACCTCTAAAGGAGCTAAGGCTGAAGGACAATCGTAACCGATCAACATCCCTATGTCACAGCTCTGAAGTGGAGGCATCTCATGGGCTATGCGTTTAAGGTGAGGCCACTGCAAGGCAGTCTTCCTGGTCGGTATGTAAGATCTGTCCACAGGAATAAAATCGCATGTATATGCTTGTGGAATCTGAATGTATTTCTCACCCTGGAGTCCTCTGACCCTTAGACCTCTGATCTTGTGACTTGAGGTAAGTGTATCAGTAGTAGTCATGGTACTAAGCTTCAACTTCACTTCTTCACTGTTTGTGTGAAGCTCCTCAAGGAAGTCTTTCATAATGAAAGTCGTATCGCTCTGAGTATCCAGTAGCGCATAAGTGAGAATTTCATTTTGCGGCTCCTCTGCAACAGAAATGAAGACAGGAACAATACTAGAGGTTGCGGAAACATGTTGGGTTAGGGCATGAGACATAACTGTTTGTGTTTCTTGATTTGTATGTTCTACTTCAGAATTTAACCTCGGTGTCCTTACATTGTTTTTGTCTCGATCTTCATGTAAGCAAGTTGGGTGGCTTAGCCCACATGTACCACACTTGTGTCGTCTTTTGCAGTTTTTGGTGATGTGCCCCTTCTTCAAGCATGCAAAACAGAGATGGTTCTCCCGAATAAAAGATATTTTGTCATCTATGGGTCTTGCTGCGAAGTTGGGACATTTAACAATGTTGTGAGCTTTACTCTGACAAACAGGACATTGTAATTCTGGTTGAAATTCTGGCCTCTGGCATGTTGCACCCTTAACTTGAACTCTTGTATGAAAGGCCTTGGCTCTTTTGGGGTATCTCTCGTCAGAAGCCTTGACACTCATCATAAGCGAAGAGGTAACAGGGTTACATACTTATTTAGATTCCCTTTGCAGAAACTCTGAGAATCGCTTAAAATTTGGGAATTCCCCTGACATGTCCAACTCTTCAACCACAATCTTATTCCAGTTTCTCACGATCCAAGTGGGTAATTTCTTAAGTAGTTTATAGTTCTCTTCGCAGTCGTTTAGAATGGTTAAACCCCTCACGTGTGGGATGGCCTCTACACAGCCCTGTAGAAAGTCACTAAACTCACGCAGGGCCACTGGGTCGTTAACTCCTATCTTAGGCCACTTCATGAGCTTTTCACGAAAGGCTCTCTGTACAACGAAGGGATTTCCATACCGCTCTTCGAGAACCCTCCAGGCTCCTTTATATGCATCTTCTGAGTTTCGATAAAAGAATCCTTCAACTGCTTTCCTGGCCTCCCCACCAAGATATGTTTTCAAGTAGAACATCTTTTCACCCGCTGGAATTAGTTTACGATCAATTAGTGTTGTAAAAGACAATTTCCAATCAATGAATTTCAGGGGGTCTCCACTGAAGATCGCTGGCTCTGGAATAGGCAGTCGACTTATACTTAGAGAGTTCACTAGTGCCTGGACTACATCCACTGACTCTTGAGTAGTCCGCATTTCAGGAAATGTTTGCTGTGGATGAAATGACTCTGCTTCAGGATTAAGCTGAGGGTTGATGTCAGCTTCATGTTCTCGTCCCTCCTGGAACTCTTCAGCATAGCTCTCGGCATCATTGTATGCCCTCATGCGAGCTGCTGCTACTTTTACTTCCTTTGCTGCATTCAGCCTCTCCAGCTTTATCCTCTCCTTCTCTATTTTTAAGCACATTACTGCTTCTTTCTCTTTCATCTCTGTCAGCATTCTAGCTTCTCTCAGTTTCCAATCACTCTCCATTTGGCGTAATTTTGTTTGCTGCTCATGAATTTCTTGTATGGCCCTTGACTGCTCAACCTTGGCAGCAAGTTCGGCTTCAGCTTCAGCCTTCTTACTGGAAACTTCGGAGGAAATCCGTGACTGGAATTCTGCATCTGATGACTCTGAGACTATAGTTTCTGTGTTAGTATGACCAAAGATGGATTCAAACTCGTCTTTGTTCAGTATTTGTCTTACTTTCTCTTTCACAAGCCTTTCATTCTGGCTCTCATCAATAGTTTCTAATCGTCTGCTCACCAAATCACAGATTTCGGCCGTTAGTGTAGTGCAGGCATCGATCCTCTTAACAATATCTGGAGTTGTAGTCTGATTACGTAACAAGGGAGCATAACACTGGCTTACTGCATCAAGTTTGCACTGAATGTTTTTCTGGAGATTGCCAAGATCTTGAAGTGAGCACAAGAGTTTTAATTTAGACCTAGTTTCCTTGGCCGTCTGTTTCCAAGAATCATAAGCCTTATAAAAGGCTTTCTCATGTTTCTTTGCCTGTTGCCTCTGCATTTCTAGGCCCTTCTCTGTCAAACTTCCCTTGCGTGAACTTGACCTGACAGGTTGCTCTCTTGGTTCTTGTAGTTTATCTGTAGGGGTAAGGATTTGACTTACTGGTGCTGTTGATTGCTCTGTTGTGTCTTCCATTAGACGTTTGTTTTCTCTGTTAAGGAGTTTTAACCCACTCGCATCAGACATCTTTGATTTAAATGCTTAAAGGTTTAGCAGACAGCAAGAAGGCTGGTCCTGTTTAAACAGACATATACATTGTATGCATGCAGTGAAAACACTATAACATAACATTAACACAGGATATAATCTGTCCGTTCTGTGAATTTGTGCACTTTGAAACAAGATATGAAAGTCAATGACTTAAGATCCTTTTGATCCTTACTGTGTGTCACTTTAAATATTTCAATTTCAACCCAGTCTCACAAAGAAAAAGATAATGTCTCTGCAACGCTTATTTCACTTATCTTTCCCTTCTGGGCTTAACCTTAGCGCCACTTTGCGTTGTTGTTGACTTATCTCTGATGTGTGCAAATGGTTCCTCATTTACCATGGAACTTCAATCAGTCTCTTGCTCAGACGATGCAATCACCAAACAGCACCGATGTTATGAAAGCTTTCCATGCAATGTCAAGTCATCCACTCGTCAAAACAGCAGCGTTGCGGTATAAGCAGATGTAGCCTCCCGTCGTCACTCGATGAAACAGCGGCGATAGCTCTGAAACCCTTGATGTAGCGTCACGTCATCCACTCGTCGATGAAAGAACAGGGAGTTTTACTGTAGCGGCCCCTTTGGCATCCCAAATACGAGGCAGAGAGTTTTGACGGGTGTTTGCAGGTTTATTAAGCACTAATGCAATAAACGTAATTAATGCTGTGATTATTTTACTCCCTTGTACATCACTGCACTTCCATGCATCACACTCAATCCGAACTGTGTCCTTTAACACCGTAAAACTATACAAAGAAACAAAATAGAAATTAAACTCAAGCAGTACGTATGCAATATGTGACAATACAACCTTCACAGCATTAATCAGCGTTGCACTCAAACATAATTGCTTTATCACAAAATAAGAAGTAACCCAATAGAACAAAATACATTATGAATTTAACATACCTCGTCCTGCTATTGCCAAGAAAATAGGGGAAACTAAACACTTTTAAATTGTTTTATAAACTTTAAATGCTGCTCTGAGGTGAGCCCTACACACTGCATGTGCAACCTCCTTCTTCTTCTGTTCTGAAACTCTAACCTTAAACTCCCTTGCGCCCTCTAGTGACGCTTTAAAATAAAACAAAGAAGAGCAAGTGGTCATTACACACAGTCTTGTTAAGTCCTTGTTAGAGAATAGTTGGCCGAAGAGAGCTTCTTGAAGGACAATTTTTTTAGCGTGGACTAAGGACATATCACATGTACTGTCACTCCATCACCATCACTGGACTCTTGAAAAGTACATTGACTGTGCTTTTCTGTTGACTGGTTCACCATTTAGTGTGGGGATAGTTGCAGGGTAAACCGGCTATCCTCCTGTATCTACCACACCAATGTCCTGTATCTACCACACCAATGTCATGTCAGAGTCTACAGAATGCACGTCATGTCTGCTAAGCCAAATCCTGCTCACGTTATCCATGCTGCTCCAGGACCTTCTCAAATCCAGCCAGTTAAGTCAAACTTTATTTATGTCCAGTCTACTAATTCTACCAAGCCAGGGCCTATGAACTTCACATCTGCTGTGCCAAAGACTGAGCCTGCTCAAGCCATTCAAGAGCTCCTTCACAACATGGCTGCTATATAATAGCTTTTGTTCAAGACGGCAGCTACGCAAGAGTCTTTTGAAAAGATGGCTGGCACTCAGTAGAATCTTGGAAAAATGGCCACCATTCCTGAATCTTGTCAAGTCAAGTTTTATTTATAGAGCACAGGTTTAACACAACAGTAGTTGATCCAAATTGCTTAACATAAAATTAAAATTCATAACCCAGCAATTTAACATAAATTAGTAATTCAAAATACAAGCACAACATCACTCAAATGCTAAAGAGTAAAAATATGCATCCCCATTGGGCCTCAAGCACTGGCTACCACCGAGACGGTTCCCCTGAACTCACCTGTCCACGAGTCTGCTCCAGAGGCCTCCCCTGTCCACGAGTCTGCCCCAGAGGCCTCACCTGTCCACGAGTCTGCTCCAGAGGCCTCACCTGTCCACGAGTCTGCTCCAGAGGTGGTGGTGCCCACTGCAGTACCTCCAGAGGTGGCAGCATTTACTGTATAACCGCTGAAGGTATTAGCGTTGGTTGTAAAACCATCCGTGGTAATGGTGCCCGATCGTGGAGCCCCAGTTTGTCCTGTCACGGCCAAGCAGACCGCCCAGGAACTCCCTGCTTCACCGTTGCACCCTGGATATTTCATTGTCTTGTTGGGTCCTCGTCACAAATAGATACTAACCACTGCAGACTGGGAACACCTCACAAGAGCTGCATTTGAAATTGCCTACTGAGAGTACATTTGAATTTGAATTAGCGTAGTGACTGTTAAAACAAGGATGTTCTGTTATAATATGAATAATAGTGTCAATGAAATTAGGATGTACTGTGCCAAGTTATTACTCTTAAGTAGCCTACCAAAGTCAGTTGTATCAGTTCAAATCCATTCATAATTTCACTCCAGTCGCCTCATGGAATAGGAAAGTGTCTATCAAATTTTCTTCCATTTTTGAATGGCTTTCCTTTCATGCATTGCTATAAGTTTTCAATTTCATCTCTGTTTTCTGTTTTCTAAATATAAATAATACTAGCCCTGTACTTAAAAAAAAATAAATAAATAAAGTAATATATAATACAAATGGTCTCATTAAGTTTTTACTGGTTTTTCCAAACACTCTAACCCTATCGGAATCCAAAGGCAACAATAAGAGAACATTTGCTGGAATAGTTTTCAGTGGAATACGTTCACTTTATCAAGAAAGGTCTTTTTTTAGAATGTTAATAGCTCTATATTACCTCTGTTCTCAATTAGCCTTTTTGCTGCCTTGTAAGGGAATATATTTCTTGGGTAGAAATGTATCTCCTGGATGGAAAAGTGTTTTTGTGGCAGCTGCTCTTTACTCCTTTAATGTGCAGATAGATGTATGATATAGAATTAAAATGTGTGTTTATGGTGATTTTGGCAAGGCCACTCATGGGAACACAAAACAGAAATCATCCACAGCTTCTCTTAGCAGTAATTTAATATTTATTTAAAAAAAAAAAAAAAAAACATGGCAGTACCACATCAGGAACAAAAATACCCTTAAATCAAGTACAAAAGTAACAGCAAAAAAGCTTGGATTTTACAAAAGATACGAAAACTGTCAAATGTAAAATAATTTTTTTTTTCTTATCATATTTCATTACACATACAACAGACAGCTAGTCAGAACAACTGTGTTGCGGAAGCAAGCAGTTTAAAACTTTAGCATTAGATTTATTGTCTCACAAAATCACATTGTTCTCAAAATGGAAACACTAAGCCCAAAGTATGCTTTAGTTTTCATGCGAGAGAAAACGTGTGCGAGCACAGGCTGCCGACGCAAAGCTATTGTTCTCCAGACAACCCAAAAAGTTCTCTGTACTCTTTAAAAGCAGAGGTCTGGGAATCTTCACACAAACACAACAAGTCTGTTGTTGCACATCCGGTAGTTTGTTATGGTGTAATAACGTAATTTGCGGTACACAGAGTGGTGACCGCTTTTGAAACACTGCTTAATGAATTACTGAAACATACGCAAATAATATGTTTCGAAACAGCGGTTCAGAGCGTGCATCAAACTGATTTCAGTAAACTCAGCTTTATTCTGTTACGTCTGTTTGTACATGTTTCTAAACTTCAGTCTTTGCCGATTCACGGATGGTACTTTCAAGTCTTTATGAGTTGAAAGCACATGAACGCCACCACAAAGTCATTGTAACTCCAATTTTTCATTAAGTCCTGAGTTTCCGAGCTGGGGGCTAGTCAGTGAAAAATCCTGTCGGAAGATATGCAGCGTCTGTAGAGTTGTTAAAAAATTAATATAATGATACATTTTTTGTAATGTACAATAAAACTACACACAAAGTTACACAAACAAAATATTATTGCATAATTGTAACAGAATAATTCCTCAGTTTACATCACCTTCATAAATTAAATAAAAATGTAAAAAAGAAAAACACAATGATGCACATTCTTTGTTCAATATTTTGTAGATGTAAAGATTAAAAAACGTTGAATTTTATGTAGAAAAGTTAAATCAGCATCTTCTTCTGACCAGAGTGAGTTGAATGCAGCCGACGTCGTAATAACGGCTCCGATGAGGACGTAAAGAACCACTGAGCTTGTGTTTATGAGCTTTTATAATTAAAGGAATTCTAGTAGGCTAGTTGGTTTTGGTAATTAAATTTGATATATTATTCCTTCAAAAGCAGCTTTTGTAAACACATTGCAAAGGTTTTGTTGTTTGTTTAGCCCGAGTTTTCATTGCATTTACACAGCTGCTTCTAGCACTTCAAAACCGTCTCCCATCACTCACTTGCGTGATGTGTATACTTAGGGCTTTAGGAAGCCGAATTTAAATGAGAAAACTCCTTGGACACATCCTAAAAATCTCAATGTGTTTACCTCTCTAGTATATTATAGTATCAGGAACTGTGTTACTTACATCTGTTTTTGTCACCTGCTCTGTGCAATGCGGTTTAAATAGCTTTATGAATCTAAAGTACCTCTCATCTTCTTTCTTACATAAATAGAGGTCAAACTTCCCAACAGCTTAAAGACGTAAAGTGGCATGTAAGTGCAGATTATAAAAGCACGATGGTATGTGAATGATAATTAATTAAGGCTTTAGAGAACACGACCTCCTTCATAAGGCAGATTGGAGACGAGTTCTTCAAATGTCTTCACAACATTTTCATATATAAGCACATAAAAGCTGCCTTTTACATGAAACAAAAAAAGACGATCTCCTTACACGGCCTCCAACGTCCACTAGAGAAAGAAACGGCCCTACAGATTTTATTGATTTATCTGTTTTAGCCGATATGTTTTTAATCTAAGATCATGTGATCAGTCGAGACCAGGAATTCTTGTTTAACAGAGAGATAGAAAGCAGTTACAGATCTTCTCAATGGCGAGGAGTCCCGTGTGCGCAGAATTAAAGCGTCATGCTAACATGTGTCTTTAAAGGGTCCTCCTAGACGGACAGCCGCTCTATATCTTGGACTCTCCTGTGGTCTGATTGCTCCGTAGAGGTTGCTGTAAAGGTCAAAAGACATGTTTGAAAGCAGAATCACATTCTAGTGATGCTCTGAAAAACATTTATGAACACTGAAACTGAAGTTATAGCCTTTACTTAAACGAAAACTGGAGAAAAGGGGTTTATTTAATCATCAACTAATCACAAGATAAATATAAAGATATTCTGAAGAAAGTTTGTAACCAGTTTGTTTTGGTCAGCATTGACTTCCATAGCAGGGGGAACCAAAAGAGCCTGGTTACAAACTTTCTTCAGAATATCTTGCTTTGTGTTGAGCAGAACAAAGACATTCATACAGGTCTGGAATGACACGAGGGTGAGAAAGTAATGACAGAACCCTTGAACATTTCCAAAACCATTAAAGTAAAAGGTAGCATGTAAAATTACCTGACTGTTGCTGGATTGATTGGTGCTGAAGTCTGAATACTTCTTTTCCTTAAGGGAGCAGATTCTACTAATCAGCTTGCGGTACTCCTCTCTGACCTGAAGGGGGCGACATCAATCATGAAAACACCTCAAAAGCCTCTTGCGCAGTATACCGTAAAAATGCTTTATGGAACCAGAAGTCTGTATGTTTGACAGTTTAGCTTGTGTCCTGAACATAATTGTTTTCCATTTTGTTGCATTTGTGTGTGTTTTAAATACCTGTTTGGATAAGAGGCAGTGCATGAAGAAGATGAGCGCCCCCTGGAGGCTGTTTAAGATGGTGAAGAGGTACAGCACGACTTGAGTTCCTTCCTCTTGGAAGAGGAAGCAGCCGAAAACCCACATCCCTCCAAGAACACACATCTGAGCCACAGCGGTCACAGTAAACCCCCTGTAAGTCACCAGAATGGGGTTAGACTCAATGACTGAACCTGTTTTGGACCCGTGTAATAAACACTCACCTGATGTTGCGGAGTTTGGAGAGGTCTGGATTGAGGCTGGAGAACTTTTCGGCCAGTTTCCACACAGTGATGATGAACACAAAGCTGTTGAGGACGACGATGATGCAGACCGGCCCAAAGAAGCTCCATATGAAATAACCGTCAAGAGAAAGCCAACAGCTGGAACAGAAACACACAAAATAACCATCAAACAGCTGGAAACCGCTCACATAACACTGTGATCTAGAGGCCAAAGAAAAGCTGAAACACAAACAGCTGTTCACGCAAATGTACACACACTCACTGTCTATCGGTGCCGTATCCCGTTGGGAAGGCGATGGCAGAGATGATGACGATGACGAGCGGGACTCCGTATCCCACCAAATACATGTAGAGGTGTTTTAATGTGGTGTAAAACACCAGCACAACCATCCTGTAGAGCTGAACCCCCTCCAGCAGCATCCAGCAGAACGCAGACAAGAAGAAGAAATGAAGCAGACCGGCCACAATCCCACACCCCACCTGAGAGACAAACACATGCAGGATCATGCTCCTGACTGCTTACAGTAAGTGTTCACGTAATACATGCAATCCAGATTAAATACTCTTCATTAGATTATATTACCTTTTAAATTGCTCATAATCTGATTACAGTTACGTTCTTTGTGGATTACACCAACAAAGTTATTCACACAAGACCAGTAAGTTATTCTGGATTTCTTCTTCCTAATTTAAGAATGTTTGTTCTTGGTTATGCGAATATTAAACGACACAGAAAACATAAATTAGAAAACATATTAACGTTACTGGAAGAATGTTTGTTCATAATCTTTCTGAAATATTAGGCACAGATCTGAGAATGTTCCCCGTTAGCTGGGGTTTTCTCACTCAAACACACTTTATTCTGAGTGCTGGAGATCCCGCAGAGGAAGACGAGGTCTGCGATGAAGAGACAGATGCTCAGGTGCAGGTGGATGCTGGTCCGGGTTCCTTTGATGGAGCGGCAGAAGAGGAACGTCAGGATACAGAGAAACAAACAGACCAGAGACAGAGCTAAACCCACTTGTGTAATCAACCCCGACACAAATGAATCCTGGAAGAGAGTAAGAAAAAGAAACAGACAGATGGAGGGATGAACATCATCAGAATTTAATCCGAAATTAATCTTAAATATGTGAAATCTGCCTCACAGATGTACCTTAACCTCATAGAGAGCCATTAACACAGCAAAACTGCTGAGATGAGAGCAGGAGCAGACTGTGTGAGTGCTGTTAGACTCCGCCCTCTTACAGCCCCGCCCAGACCATGCCCCCTCAGTTTCATCCCAGTACACACAGGAGTAAGCCACGCCCTCAGACTCCACCCTCTCCTGAACAAGACAGAACAAGAGTCTCGGAAAGAGTTTAGGAAACAAGGAACAAGTGAACACCCGCCTGAAAAGTTCAGAAAAAGATCGGAAAACTAACACCAGAGGAAAGTGTGTGCGCAAGAACTAAGACGTCTTTACACAGAGTCAATGCTGCTCTGAGCGGTAAATAAACCAGTACCTCTGATGATGCTCTGCTTCTGTGTAGAAATAAATCAGCATAAAGTGCATACAAAAAGTGTATTTTTTGCCATGTTATATTTCCTATTCATATCATATTTTACAGATTTCAGCTTTTTTAAATCTCATTTGTAAATGCATGTCAGAAACAAATACAATTAAACGCTGCTGGGAAATCCAGTGTAAGTCTGGAACATGGTAGATGGTTTTCTACTGGTCTAAGCTAGATTTAGTTGGATTAATAGTAACGGTCTGCAGTGAGATCTTGTGCTGATATGTCAGTATCTTCACCTTCACGTGTGTAAAGGTAAGTATCACCGGTTCTGACAGCTGTTTGGTTTCTGTGTTACTGACGACGGCCGTCACCACTTTAGAGTTGAGCTCATAAGTGACGCTTCTCTCTTCATCAGTTGATTCCTCGCTGCTCATCTTGTGGAGCAGATCTCTGGAGGAGTTCAGATCTTTATAACTGACCAGAGCCACAAACGCAAAACCTAAAAGAAAACAACATGTACATATCCTCATGAAAGTGCTGGGGGCTGTTCCATAAAACAAGTTTACCAAATAAGCCAGGTTTATTTCAGTTAGTCTGACTTTATAACACTTGGTAAACTTAGTACATCTATATGTGCAAGTGTTTATTTGTACCTGGATATGATTTTCCTACAACTGTTTGCCAGCTTGTGCTGAAGTGGGCGGAGTCTGTGCTCAGAGTGACACGCCCACTGGGAGGAGACTGACTCTTCATGACTGCAACTTCAGCAACTGTCATTCCCATCATACAGAACAACTGCCTTCAGTCTTAATCTATATCTATAATAAAAAAACATTAGTTTTACTCTAGAAATCAGTAAACTAGGTTTCTCACAGGTGTTAAGTTTCTCCATCCTGGTCAGAGGCTCTTTCAGCTGAGGCCCGATCAGACGCATGCTGTCCTCCATCGCGTCCAGAAAGTGACTCAACATCTTCCCATCAGCGATGTTTCCATCCAACAGCAGCTCGTCAGAGGAACTGCACAAGTCCTGTGCAATAAATCAGAGACCAGTGGTTGACCACACACTCCTATGTGAATATATACTGTACTGTGCGGCGTGTGTTTCACCTCCAACATTTTCTCTCCAGTGAAATGTTCTCTGTGTGGATCATTCAGAGACTCACAGCTGTTCTTCAACAGTGACAGCAAGTGCTTCAGCTAGAAGAGACAAATGCAAATCAATATATGATCGTTCTGACCATATATCTAATGATAATAATCATAAGGAGAAGTACACAGTTGACCTTCTCCGGAGTGTGGTCTCCATCTGACCCGGGTTCAAACTGATCACAGTGCATTTCTGTGCACCACCACAGTAAAGATAAAACAATAATCAAACAGCTGACAGCAAACAGAACGCTGATTGACTGATTTAAAGGTGCTCTATGCAATCTTGCAAAACACTAGGGGTACAGGATGTGCACCAAAGCAAAAACAAACTTCGGCCAACCAATCGGCAAGAAGAGGTGGGGTTTAATGTGCATTAAACCACACCTCTTCTTGCCGAAGTTTGTTTTTGTTGTGGTGCCCAAAGTGTTTCTTTTGGTATTACAGCCTCTGTGTTGTCTTTCGAGAGAAGGTCTTTTCCCAGTGTATTCAGAGGGCAGACAGCAAGACAATCAAGGGGTGATGCATACGATTTGAGATAAAAATGAAATTGAGCTAAAATCCTGCAACATCGCATAGGGCACCTTTAAAATTAAGCCAATATGGCTATAATTCTCACCGAGGCATTTGGACCGGTTGTTGCCATAGTTACTGTAACCCTGGTGACACTTGCAGCTGTAGCTGCCGGGATGATTGTAGCAGACTGCGTTTGTGCCGCAAACATCTGGATCATCTTTACATTCATCTATGTCTGTGAGAGAGAAGATGGGAAAACGGTGTCTGTTAATATAATGAGACACACATGTAACGTGACTGAGATCAGTGTTATTAGTGACGGCAGGACACGGGCCCTCACCTTCACAGGGGCCGCTGGTGCTGTTCTCCTGGCTGCGAAAACCAGGAGAACAGCTGCAGAAGAAACTGCCCGGTGTGTTGAAGCAGCTGCTCTGAGCTCCACACGCTGAGGACAAACACTCGTCCACATCTGCAGCACACACACAGTGTTTAGCGGCTTGGGCTTCTGTCTCATGCACTCTGAGTCTCTAAACCGTGCAGCATTTACACAACATCCCAAATAATTTAAACAGATGTTTCTTTCTGTTTTGGATCTGAAGTTTCTTTTTGAGTGTGTTATGTTTATTCAGTAAATTAACTATCAAAGTTAAGTGTTTTGTGACTAGAAAAGTAGAAATAATTAATTGAAAAAAGTTGCTGTGTTTAACCAAACAGATGTCATTGCCATTCTGTAACTGTCACGCCCTCGTCTGTGTTGTTATCTGTCACTGGTTAGTTTTGGTTTCATTTTAGTATTCCCTGTCTCTCCGTACATGGTACAAAATATAACTTTAGTACATATTATACACTTGTTATAGGCTAAATGATTTACAGTTCAAGTTCAACATGATGGGCAAATATTGTGTCTTTTTTAATAAAAATGGCTTCTACAATTCCTGTTCTCGTTTAGTTGATTAGTTACCTGCCTCACCTGTGTTCCTCACCTGTCCTGAGTTATCCCCAGTGTTTTATAAGCCCGTTGTGTTTTGTCATTTACTGTTGATTGTCAAGGTTATAATGTCTCAACGTCATTTCGGTTGTGTGTCTGTATCCTGTGATGTGAGTAAGTTATATTAAAGTTAATGTCTTCATCTGGTGTCTCATACACAACCCTGACAGTTTCTTAAATGTACATTTTTTTCTCCTTTTTTTTAAACATGTCATCTTTCATACGAAAATGTTATTTTTTTATTTTCTATTATCTGACTGTTTGATGAAGCTGTGGAGCCATAAATACAAACACAAAATTTTGGGGGAAATGCAATGATAGTTTATACAAAATATAAAGTTAATATGAAACCAAACCAGTAAGTCGACTAGTCTTCCATTAAACAGATTTGTTCAACGGCTGATTTATTCCGTCATGAGGCAAGGGACTATTATGAGTGGGTTACTCAATCATTCACTCACTTGATTTGTTAAAAATTGTGGATTTATTCAGTATCGAAAAACACTGGCGTGCTGCTCACAGACACAAAACAGTTCTGCTGTGGCTTTGAGTGGAACTATTTTCATCAAAAACAGTCAATATTGTGTCTAAAATGTAAGTCACCTAAGTTAGTTTTTTGTTTATTACACTACTGAAATCGCATAGCAATTGTGTTGAAACTAAAAAACTTTCACCTGCATATAATGTTGGCATTTTGCAAAGCACAATTTATAAGATGAAAAGGAATTACGGTAATCAATAAATTATGAAAAAGTTATTGCTATTGTGTAAATATATGTAATAAAGTAATCAATAACAAAGTAACTATATACTGATTATGAGTATTTTAAGATATAGTTGTTGTTGTTTTACTCTAATTTAATCTTACAATTACTTCATTTTTTGGAATCTGATTACATAATGAATATTATTTATAATCCGTTACTACCCAGGGGCCTGTTTCATAAAACAAGTTTACTAGATAAGCCAGGCTTATGGCAGATAGTCTGACTTATTTTAAACCAAATTAATTGGCAATAAGTCAGACTAACTGAAATAAACCTGGCTTATTTGGTAAACTTGTTTTATGGAAGCCAATATTAAGTACAATTATTGATTGTATTTTAGTGCTCACCTTCACAATCTGCTTTGCCCATCTGCTGGTACCCACTTGGACAAATACATTTGTAGGAGCCAATTGAGTTTTCACACCTCATGGGAGCTGAGCAGGGTGACTCATTCTCAAAACACTCGATTATATCTGACAGACGTGAAGGACAGCAGTGGGTTTAAAATATAATTTTAGTACATATTATACACCTGTTATAGGCTAAATGATTTAAAGTTCAAGTTCAACATGATGGGCAAATATTGTGGCTATGTCCGAAATCGCATACTTCTTAAGTAGGTACTACATTTAACACCGAACGTACTACCCGACCGTTAAAACAGTACGTTCTATATAGTATGAATGGGGGTTAGTATGAATGGAACTCGGACGTACTACATCCGCCATATTGATGCTGTCACGTGTCACAACGGCGCCACAATTTAAACTTTCAATAAGTCATCCGTTTATTTAGATTGTGTTAAATAAGTGTAATTTAATCACAACAAACAACGTTTTCTTCCTGAGGCGCTTACACTTAAAATGAGCCGCGTCTCCACTTTCCGCCATTTTTTTAATATGACGCCTCCTCTCCCGTAGCCTCATGGGATAGGAAAGTGTTCATGGTATGCCTACTATAGAATTCGGCCGGAAGCAGTAGTTCATCCGGGTACTTCTTGCCTACTGAATTTCGGATACTATGAATTCGGACCTACTACTAGCCTCGCATACTGTTTTTCACGTACTATATAGTAGGGAAGTAAGCGATATCGGACGCAGCGATGGTCTTTTATACTACATCAACTAGATAAGTTACTGATCTCCAGTTTATTTCCAAATTGCTATTAATTAGGCAATGGAATGGAATTGGAACTGCATGCAGCTGACATGAAATTGAATTGGAATTGAATTGGAATTACAGGAAGTGGAATTCAATTCAGGAAGAATCCCACTGAATTATGTTTATTGCTGAGCATTCATTTGTCATTGCATTTAAAGAACTTTATTTATGATGATTTACGAAATATCAAGCAATGTAAGAAATAGAGTTGATCAAATGCAAGTGCTGTAAATAAAAATAAGAACAATTGTTCAAAACTGAGGGATAAAAAAAAACTCGGCAATTTATATTGCGTGATGCATGTCTATTTTGATAAACTGAGTTTTTCTTCTGTTCATCACTTTGGTTAACACCATGTGATTCATTGCTTTTTTCTAAAAATAATTTTACATTTATACAAGAGATCAGGGATGTCATGTTTGTTAGGTATGTTGCCACTGGTTCTCTAAAAGCAAAACTTTTAGTTAAATTCTGAATGGATTATATGAATAATTGACGACAGACCATTGAATTGCATCGTGGCCACATCAACACTTCAGTTGTGCATTATTTTTCTAACAATTCAATGGCTGGGAGTCAATTATTCTGTTTATTCTACAGTTGCCACACCTCAAGACATCGATCAGATTATATATTTCAAGGTATTTATCCGCTTTATCAGCGGGTTTTTGTACTTATAACACTATCGTGAGTAGGATTATTTCTTGTATGATTCTGCAGCCTGAGGTTTATCTATGCGGATGTTGAAGGTGCTATGTGAGAAAATACTGTATGTGTGGCATGAGAACTGTGTGAATTAGGGCAGTTTTTTTCATGGACAAAAACAAAATTAATGCGCACACTTGAGCCAGGATACACAGTTCCCAAAAGAGAGACGGTTATGTATTCAGAGGATGCGGAATACACTTCCATTCGCGCGGAGGTTTACATGTTTATAATTTAGTCCCCTCCCAACCCATTCACACACACACATAGGCCTAGATGATTCGACTATCGGTCAACTATAGAAAGATTAGAAAATTCTGATTCGACTATGAAAATTCATAGTCGGGGACAACCCTAGTGTGAATTGAATGACATGTGTGTGGCCATACGGTCTTTCGCACTGTGTACGGCCTCCTTCAAGATCCGAATTGATTCAAACGAACTGTATCAAAGTCATTGCAAAATGATTCTAAAATGTATAATCAGAGAAAAATACAATGTTTTCTGACCTTAGATGCATTTAAAAATGTATTAGGAGACTTTAAAAACCATATTACCTGCTCTTTAATTCTGTGTAACAAACAATATCTGTATGTCTTCTGCCTCTCTTTTGTCAAAGAGCCAATAGTGTGCTTATGCTTTAGAGGGAACTTTTATGGCTCTTTGTTTCTAAGCATGTTAGTTTGCATATGCACTTAAAACACTGAATGTTGCAAAGATATCAACACACAACACCCTCAATTAGATCGTCTGAAGACGAGTTATAAGATACCAAACATGAAATGTGTTAAGGTTATGAGGTGATATTAGCTAGTGATATATCATAAACATGCTTAAACAGTAAACCATACACAAGATGATATACAAGCACAATAACTAGCTAGTGGAAAAGTCCACAGACCCTCATAGTTGCAGTTTGAGTTACCCTGCGCTGGGTGAAGATTATTTGGCAAATGCAACAACCCTAACCCCTTCTAACCCAGTTATTATGGCATTGTTATTGTTTATTTTTACTGTGAGCCTTGGTACTGCAAAATAATTTTCACTTGTTATAATATATTTGCTTATTATACTATGTCAGCATTCTTTGTTTTCAGTAGATCTGAACTGTTACTGTTTTCCTTCACAAATAACTTAAAGTGGGACTGGCATTGATTATAAATCGTATTCACTTTTATTTTGCAGCTGTCTATTCAGCTCCTTTATGAAAAGAAGTCGATTGTTATTGTGCAAGCTGACCCCGCCACCAGAATCTTAAATGACTGATCTGGAATAACAGTACAGATCTGACAGGCTCCCAGCCAATCACAATGCAGGAAAGTGAACATGCACAATAATTGTGAAGTATTTAATTCACATTTGGTGGCCTTCTGTGTCCAAAAGTGTGCAAAAACATCATTGGCCGAGGTTTTCACACTGCAGCTGTCATTGTGAAACAGCGAGCAACTCTGTTTGCTTGTCTGATGGAGCAATGGTAACTAAGGGGGAGAGGGCTTACCAATATTATTATTTATTTTTTAATTTAATTTAATTTTTTGTTTCTTCAGAAACATACACATATAAGTTTGAAACATTATATGAACTAATGTTTAACTTCTGTTTTATGCCTTTAGTCTGAAGACATCACTGCGATGGTCTGGTTAACACTATCTGAACAAGGTGAAGCGTCATAACCAGATACTGAAATATAAGGTGCATGCATCACATCAGAGTGTGTTCTTAAGAGTGTGAAAACCACAGTGCTGGTTTCATCTCGATCATTTGTAGTGCTGCCACTGCTCACGAAAAAAGGTAAGAGCTACTTTTCTTTCTTCAGATTCTTTATCATCACAATAGTTTGTTTGTGTGTGTTTGTTGTAGACGAAATTCAGCAAGAGGTAGGCTATGTACACACACAAACACACACACACACACACACACACACACACAAATGACAGAAAATATAAATGTTTTAAATCTACATACAGTATGCACCATTTAAAATAGCACCACACATTTTGTTTGTTTGCAGGGCAGCTGCGCTTGTGTGTATATACACACTCACACACACACAGTATATGTTGTAGAAACTAAAATATGAAGTCCGATGCGTTGTTGGTGGTGGTGACATTCTTACTGACAATTAGCATACTAACGTCAACAATCAAAACATTTTCAAAGGATTCTGGCTTTTTTATTTTTCCTTTCTCTGTGCCAGATTGTGTTGATGACTTTTTCCTGATATAGCCTAGTTGTCCATCAGGTAGGATCATTGTATTCAGCCACAAACATAATGTGACAGGGAGCACGAGTGCCGGTGCAGATGCGGGAATTGTGCGTCATTCGGCACTGTGTGTATATTGTTTTTACACATAAGGAATTTGAGTGTAAAAACATTATTGTTAATAAACTTCTTCTAATTCTGATGTATGTAAACTAGAAGCTCAGTTAGTAAATACACCTGTGCGTGCATTTTAGAAACACATTCTGTATGTTGGTCTCAGAGATACATGCCATGAATAAAAGCCATAAGTAAAAGCCATAAATGTTAACAAAGAGGCATGTGTAGACACAGAACATAAAAACTAGATCCCATGACTGTCATGTTGAATACATGCATCGCCTGTATAGAACACGCCTTAGAAAACTATAAAAGACATTGCTGAGAAACACTCAGGAGATTCTCCCAGCTGGGGCTTCTCGGCTTTATGGTAATAAAGTCTATTC
>JAUCMU010000001.1:24246394-24257448 GCA_032275025.1 Enteromius treurensis
ACTGATTCCTGAAGCTGACAGAGCAGTCTATGCTGGCTGTGCACAGAGACTAGAAAGAGAGGCAATTCTACCTCTGCAAGAACAGTCTGCCTCGTTTGTAATGTGTTTTATTGTTTTGGTGTCATAGCGCCAGGACGCAGCATCACGTTATGGTAAGGGGCGGAGCATTACTGTAACATGCTTGTGGTATTCCGCCAATCACAACACACTGCGTAGCCAGCCAATCAGAGCACACCTCACTGTTTTAGAACGATGAGCTTTGTACAAATCAACCCGTTTCAGGAGGCGGGGCTTAGAGGGGAAATAATAATATACAGTATATTTAACCATAAATTACATAAATTAGAATGCATATTAGAAGGATTTCTGAAGGATCATGTGTCACTCAAGTCTGGAGTATTGCGCATCACAGAAATAAATAACAGTTTGACATATATTCACAGAAGACAGCTTTTTAAACTGTAATTGTCCTTTACAATTTTACTGCTTTTACTTTATTTCTGATCAAATAAATTCACCCTTGGTGAGCAGAAGAGACGTCTTTCACGCCCAAGCTTGACTTGTAATGATTCTGGTCAATGAGCAGTTCTAGTTGGCAGACACACACAGCGAGTTATGATGATGGTGCTCAGTACTCAAACACACTAGCATCAGTGGTTATTAGCGGCAGCAGCAGCAGGACAGACACTCACCTGTACAGGTGCTGTTCTCATGTTTGTGAAACCCTAGAGAACAGTTGCAGACGAAACTGCCCGGTGTGTTAACACAGACGCTGTGACCTTCACACACTGAGGACACACACTCATTCACATCTGCAGCACACACACACAGACACAGACGAATGTTTCATTTAGACATAAGCACAAGTTCACACATAAAGTAGTTAAATGGTAGTGGTTAGAGAGACAACGACAGCTGTCTTACACTGGAAAACACATTTATCAGCTCCATGTCAAACATCTAAGTGAACTTTGTTAATGATTGCGTCAGCCAGACTAAATGAGGAGCTATGTCTCTGTGCTTCTGGACGAAAAACAAGCGTACTGTTTGCAAAGTTTCTTTTCAAACATCAGAGAAGCAGTGTGTCACGGTGAAACTCAACTTGATGTATTTCCAGTCTGACAATATGAGCCATCCTTTCTATCAGATGTTTTGCAAAGGCAATGCTTTCATTCGCTGGGTGATAAATTAACGGTACCTGCATGCAAAGTCATATTATAATCATGTGGAGAAGCAGCATACTGCAGTCTGATGGTGTATAACTGCATACAGTAAGCTGCTGTTTCATCCCATCATTAGTTCAGTACTGAGCTGCTGGCAAGATCTGATTGCTAAAATAATGAATTCAGATCTCGGATGTCTATAATTAGTGTAGAAATGGGAAATGTTACAAAAATATCTATCTATCTATGCTAGGAATATTCAGATATGGATTTAAACACTATTTAAACTAACTGACACTATAAACGTGTCGTAAAGACTCGTTCTTGTTTTATTTGTTTGAGGACACTTGCCGTCACATCCTGAGTCTGCTCTTGAGGGCCGGTATCCTTTTGGACACAAGCAATTGTAGGAGCCTATGGTGTTCTCACACACCATATCAGCTGAGCATTCATCTGTTTTCATAGCACACTCATTGATATCTGTTGAGGGAAGCAGTGGGTATTAGTTATAGTGTTTAAATCACCGTAGTGAACCGTAATCTCCCATAATCCTCTCTCGTACCCTCACACTGTCCCGTTGCTGCTGTGAAGTTGGCTGTTCTTGACTGAAACCCTTCATTGCAGGTGCAGTAGTAACTTCCAGGTGTATTGAAACACTGAGCGTGAGCACCGCACACATCCTGAGACGTCACACACTCATCTGTATCTGTACGAGAGACAATCACAAACATCATAATAAAGTTAAAACAGGACTACAGTTACACAAATGTCCTATTTTCAGAGACGTACAGATACATTGTGCTGCGACAGATAAAGTGCTCTTTACCAACACAGCTGTTGTTTCTTCTTTCAAATCCAATTCCACATCCACGAGATTCACAAGACACCAGGAACAGAGCTGATGAAGAAACAAGATCTGTATAATTATCTTCAGAAATCCATAAATCTGTTCACATTCTTCCACCTGTCCCAAAAACTCCAACGTCAAGCCATATTAAACTGTTCCAGTCACATCAAGCGCTCATAAGTTTACACGCCCATTTAAAGTTTAATAACTGAGAGAGGGATTATGAGAATTACATGCTATCCTGAATAAGCTATTGATGTTTACAATAACTGAATTTATAAAAATGCCCCCATTCAAAAGTTTACATACCCTTGACTCTTAAAGCTATGTGTCATTTTGAGGATGATTCACGACTGTTTTTCTATATTGTGCGTCTATGAGTCCCTTGTTGGTCCTGAGCAGTTCTTCAGAAAAAATCTTCCAGCTCCGGCACATTCTTTGTTTTTCCAGCATGCTCTGCATATCTGAACCCTTTCCAACATTGACTGTGAGTTTGAAATCCATCTTTTAACATTGACGACAATTTAGAGACCCGTGCATAACTATCGCAAAAGGTGCAAGCCTTAAGGTGAAAGGTGAAAAAAGAACATTTGACACATTCTGCAAGGGGTATGTAAACTTATGAGCACAACTGTGCAATTTTACAAATAATGAATTGAAATAAAATACAATGCTTCATCATATAACCTTTATAGTGCTGCTATAAAAACATTGTTTGGTTTGAATAAGAATCAGGCCAAATAGATTATGTTTGTTGCATGTTTATATGTTTATAAAAATGCATTAAAAAAATGGTACTTTGGGGTACTTTTAGAACGAGAACCGACTCATTGTTGAATTCAGCTGTTTAACGATTCACTGACCAAGACATTTAAAGTGCTTCAGCTCTGCAAACCGAGAGACATGTCTGTTTTATAAGACACTGCCGTCTCAAACATGCAGGACACTGTAAACTTCGCTGGTGTGGTTAACTTTTGACACATCTCAAATTCACACTTTTATATGTGTGGACTGTTAGCGTTTGCTTGGTAATCAAAAATATCTTATCCGCCTTATCCTGTGAGCGATAAGTATTCTAACAAACATCTATAAAGTCAGAATATCGGTACTGAAAATGATGGAAAAAGTGGGTTGAATGCAGATTTTAGATGCTTCACATGTAACGTACATGCATGGTTACAGCTCTTCATCGGTGCAGCCTGCAGGCAAACAAATGCACTTTACCCACACGCACACACACATGACCCCAGAACTTGTACGTGTTCAGGAAACCACAGATGAGATTGAACATGTCTCGTACAAGCTACGGCTGATGTGTCGAGCAACGAAACAAACGAAACAAACTTCTAACTCTCAGAATAATCCGTGCATCTACAAAAGGAGAGCGCACTTCACACCATTTCCAGATCTTTTTTTCTCGCCTATTGACTTACAGTTTACCACAGAGCTAAAGTCATGCAGCTCTTCATTGATTCATGTTGCGATGTTTATTTCAGTGTCAAACCTAATTTCTTAATTAAGCGTAATTAAAGTATATTTTTGGGTCAGTTTCAAATCTAGTAAAAGGTTACTTGGCTTTGTGGGGGGTTTCAGTAGTGGTGAACTAATAACACAAATCACTTGGCCCTTTAGCTTTCAGATGCCTTAGATAGACATATCTGTGTACTCGCAGTGAACAAGTAAAGTGGCATCTGAGTCACTTTTTTAGCAGTGTGTGTGCGGTAGAGGTTTGAACAAGCGGACGTTCATCTTAACCATCTGTGGTTACAATGACACAGGTTTTAGTCAAATTTGGTTAGCATGTTTAGATACAATTTTGCACTCAGTAGTACTAGCCTCAACCCTCCACAAGCATTCTTATATGTGCGCTAAGACATTTATTAAAGTGTTTCCTCAGTTTGTACTGTCCTTGTGGGCACATTTAGTTATGTATCATTATGTAAACTGTGACCCACGAACGTGGTTCTAACGGCACACCAAGTGTCAAGTGAAAGTGAGGGCGCCTACACATAAGATTTTGACTGCGTCAGAAAGCATTTCAGTCTGATGCCGAGGGAAAAACACAAGGGATTGTGAAACTGAAGCGAGCGTCATTGAAGCTGAGAAATGTTAAGCGTACGTATAGAGCTGAACTAATCAACGAGAAGCACTTCTGAAAATCCAGTTAGCCGTCTTCTCTTTGCTTGAAAAACTTTTTTTTGGAACCTTTCAATTGGCAGAAAAAACCAAGTCCTTTCAGAATAGATTATTAAAATGGTTCAACGGGAGGTTTCCCATCTTTGGCATTGGTATAAAATAAAATAATGTAGTCTAAAGTAAAATGATGAATGTTGAGAGTCGATCTGTTGAATTACGGACAAAGAAATATGTAAAACTGTACAGTTGATACAAAATGCAGCCGCCAGAGTATTAATGAAATTGAAGAAACGAGAACATATTACACCAATTTGAATAGAATTACACTGGTTACCTGTGCATCAAAGCATTGACTATCAGATTCTTACATTAGTGCATAAAGCATTGCATAACTTGACACCTTCATACATTTCTGATTGTTTGTCAAGATATGTTCCTAATCAAACGTTACGATCCTCTAGTGCTGGACTTTTAGCATATTATACAGTAAATCTCAAAGGATCTGGTGGTACCTCTTTTAGTCTCTATGATCCAAAAATGTGGAACTGTCTTCCACATGAACTGAGAGAGTCAACCAGCATTCATATGTTTAAAAAGCGTGTTAAGACATACCTTTTTACCGTTGCCTATGATCATAACAGCGTGTAAAGTATGTGTATTATATTTGTGTGCATTATATTTACCTATATTTTGTTTATGATGATGTTGTTTTTTGTGAATATTTGTTTTATGCTTGTGAAGCACTTTGAGTTGCATTTTATGTATGAAAAGTGCTATACAAATAAAATTACTTACTTACTTACTTAAAATATAACTGTTTTCCCAAAATGATTAGTTAAAGTAGCTGGATGTAAGGTAATAGATTCCATTCATTCATTATGTAAATGATGAAATCCAGTACATGAACAGATCATTAACAAACAGGCATAAAAATGTTAATATCCAACCAAAAATTAATTCACGCACATGTTGTTTTTGTGATTTATGGGGTCTCTTCATAGGTGTAATAGTGTTTATACTGTACAGACTGTATGTGGTCAAATTTAGTATGTTTTTTGAATTACGGGGACACTGAAAATGTCCTTACAAATCACCTTCATATGTCATACCCATGTCCTCATAAACATGCACACACAAGAGTTTCTTATCAGTCTTATCTTACTGTCCTCTGGTGTCTGTGTTTTGTCTAAGAAAGAGACTGATTTAGTGATGTGAAGAACATGTGCGACGTCTGTCTGGTTTCATGGAGAAGCACTCAAAGAATAGAGTCCTTGTTTAACACACACACACACACACACACACACATATATCCTTATGTCTGAGACACATCTGCTCAAAGGACCGCTCCAGCTTCAACTTAAAGATATTCAACACACACAAACACCTACTCACCCAAAAGAAGAAGTGCCCGCTTCAGCTCCATGTTAGGAAACCCTGTAACTGCTGTCAGTCAGTCTGTTTATGATACTAAAGTCCAAAAGGGAATCTGTATTCCAGTAAACCTTCTGAGATTCCCGACACTGACTTTCACTTTGTATCCTTCAGGACTCTTGAGTGCTTTGAAACCCTCCTCAGCTCCTCTCTGTCTGATAAGAAGCTCTTTTAAAACAGATTACTGTCTCTTTTTCCTAAAGTTTCCAGACAGTTTCTCAGATGATTCCTCCTTGGGACCTTCTCGTCTTTCACTCTTGGTTCTGCTCTGTTTGTCTTAATCCGCGCGGTCGGAGAGTTTCCACTATTTCTTCTCTTCTTTTCCACTGCCTCGTCTGTTATTCCGTCTCCAGTCTTCAGATGTGTGATCTGCTACTGGGCGAGAAGTCAGCCGCTATTCGAGAGAGAGAGAGAGAGAGAGAGAGAGAGAGAGAGAGCGAGAGAGCGAGCAGCTGTTGTCGCTCAATGCCAGTCCTCGTATAAATCAAACGCGCGCCCGCTCTTTCTTTGGAACGTTTCCCTACATTTTCAAAATATCAAAATAACGACTTTTCAAAACCGTTATTTTGTTCTGTTAAAAACACGCGTAAAACAAAAGAATTACTTAAAACGCAGAGAGTTTAATTCCACCCTATTTTCTTTTAGTGCATTTGTAAAAAAATTATAAAAAGAATTCCCCAGGGATCTGACAAACTCATATCAGAGCAAAAGGGGCTTTTTGGACACTCATTTCAGTCACAATGGGGGCCGGGGTTGACTCTGACGCCGATGACGTCACATCCTGAGTTGCACAAGAGCAATTGTGCCAATATAAACACTCGGAAATATATTGTTGTGTTTATATATAAACGTAATGCAGTCATATTTAGTTCAGATCTGACTGTCGGGGCAAACTGAGAATATGAGCACAGTCATATCTGAATATTCACACACAGTCTCTATAAATGGGTGGACTCAAACTACAGTGATGTGATGGATCTGCAGGCACACAAACACACACACACACACATTCTCTGTCTCCTGTTGTGATGGACTGTTGGGAAATTATGTTGTATTTCCTCCACACACACACACAGAGAGAGAGAGAGAGCGCACTGGGTCATGGGAAAGGTTAGAAAGAAAAACAGAGAATTTTAACTTATTTTAAATAATTATTAAATCAATCACTTCACTGGCCTGTGTGTGTGTGTGTGTGTGTGTGTGTGTGTGTGTGTGTGGAGGAAGAGAAACAGACTAAACACACTCATGGAATGGAATGTAAAGCCGGAAAGACTTGGAAGCATCAGCTGATGTTTTGTTGATATGTATTTAATATATGAAGTCAGTTCATCTCATTCACGATCAACATCATCTACTACTACATCTTCAACACAGCATTTCAAATCTCACAAAAATGTCTATAGAAACAAAGTTTGTTTCACTTTCTTTTTATTTCATACTTCGTTCTCACCTGTTCAGGATTCATGGTTAACATTATAAATGCTTTGGCATGTGAGATTTGTCATGTCAATAAAGCACATTTGTGATAAAATGTGTTTTCCTGAATGCAAAACAAAAACGTCCAATGAAGAAAAAAGAGGAACTGGGCTTTCAAAGATGAAACAATCAAAATAACAGCTGATCTGTTCTCCAGAAACATGATGAGCTCATGGGCAGTGAGACGCTCATCCATTAGCCAGACAGAAATGAACTATCGCTGTGCACAAAAACACAACAAAAGGAATGTATTAAGGGATTCTCATGCATTAGCAGTTTCAGCAAACATGCACTGAATACTCACCAGTGCAGCAGGACTGCTTGTTGCCGTGGTTACTGTAACCCTGGTGACACTTGCAGCTGTAGCTGCCGGGATGATTGTTGCAGGTTGCGTTTTTCCCACAAACATCTCGATCTGTGCACTCATTGATGTCTGAGAGAGAGAGGACAGTCAGTGCTGACATTTTAACAAAATCCATTCCTGATATCTACCGTAATATCTTTTGAACCTTCTAATCATTTGGTAATCCTGGAAAATAAAATGTATCACAGCTCTTTTTCGTGTGGGAAACTCAACATAAACTAAAACATTTGTCAGACGCAGTGTGTCACGGTGAAACTCAACTTGATGTATTTCCAGTCTGACAATATGAGCCATCCTTTCTATCAGATGTTTTGCAAAGGCAATGCTTTCATTCGCTGGGTGATAAATTAACGGTACCTGCATGCAAAGTCATATTATAATCATGTGGAGAAGCAGCATACTGCAGTCTGATGGTGTATAACTGCATACAGTAAGCTGCTGTTTCATCCCATCATTAGTTCAGTACTGAGCTGCTGGCAAGATCTGATTGCTAAAATAATGAATTCAGATCTCGGATGTCTATAATTAGTGTAGAAATGGGAAATGTTACAAAAATATCTATCTATCTATGCTAGGAATATTCAGATATGGATTTAAACACTATTTAAACTAACTGACACTATAAACGTGTCGTAAAGACTCGTTCTTGTTTTATTTGTTTGAGGACACTTGCCGTCACATCCTGAGTCTGCTCTTGAGGGCCGGTATCCTTTTGGACACAAGCAATTGTAGGAGCCTATGGTGTTCTCACACACCATATCAGCTGAGCATTCATCTGTTTTCATAGCACACTCATTGATATCTGTTGAGGGAAGCAGTGGGTATTAGTTATAGTGTTTAAATCACCGTAGTGAACCGTAATCTCCCATAATCCTCTCTCGTACCCTCACACTGTCCCGTTGCTGCTGTGAAGTTGGCTGTTCTTGACTGAAACCCTTCATTGCAGGTGCAGTAGTAACTTCCAGGTGTATTGAAACACTGAGCGTGAGCACCGCACACATCCTGAGACGTCACACACTCATCTGTATCTGTACGAGAGACAATCACAAACATCATAATAAAGTTAAAACAGGACTACAGTTACACAAATGTCCTATTTTCAGAGACGTACAGATACATTGTGCTGCGACAGATAAAGTGCTCTTTACCAACACAGCTGTTGTTTCTTCTTTCAAATCCAATTCCACATCCACGAGATTCACAAGACACCAGGAACAGAGCTGATGAAGAAACAAGATCTGTATAATTATCTTCAGAAATCCATAAATCTGTTCACATTCTTCCACCTGTCCCAAAAACTCCAACGTCAAGCCATATTAAACTGTTCCAGTCACATCAAGCGCTCATAAGTTTACACGCCCATTTAAAGTTTAATAACTGAGAGAGGGATTATGAAAATTACATGCTATTTTTTTAGTACACTCCTGAATAAGCTATTTTACATAACAGATGTTTACAAGACAAAATAATAACTGTATTTATAAAAATGCCCCCATTCAAAAGTTTACATACCCTTGACTGTTAAAGGCATGTGTTATTTGTGGATGATTCACGACTGTTTTATATATTGTGTTAGTTGTTAATGAGTCTGTCACATCCAAGACAAAATCTTGTTTTTTATACATCCTAGCAATCTAAGAAGACGAATTGCATTTATTACTTAGAAACATCAACAAGGGGGGGGGGGGCAAGAGGGGGTCTCGCCCATGGCGTAATTCCATGTAGAACCGCCACTATGTAAGAGTTTAAATTGAGGTTAACAGTTGTATAACTACAGAGGTTATGTTGGAAAATATGTACTGATGTTATATTTGAATATTCAATGTTAATTCAGCCGTATCCATTTTGTGTTGTTGGATATTGATGGGAGGACTTTTATTATGAAGGAAGTGGAGAGGAATAAAAGAAAAAAGGAGAGTTGGCATTAAGAAGAGCTCGTCCCTGTCTGAGGGTTTTATTGTATTAATCTTATAACTCCTTCAGTTTAAAGCCCAAAAGCACCCACAAGCAAGTATTACAAGAGCAACAGCGGAAACAAGAGCGAAGGGGAAAACAGCATAAGAAAACAAAAATAAAAATACGAGCAAACAATATCTGACTGATGAAAAAACAGAGGAATATAAACATGGAAAGCATGACAGGAAAGGGCTAAGGAGGAGAAGTGGGATTGGGCCTAAATTGTATTTTCATGATTTCAGAGCCAGCTCACATCATGAGTGATTCACTCCAAATAAAGATCAGACTATATCAGTTGTGCTGGATATGTTTTGCGTGCAGTTTGCAGGAACAACAGAGACGTGTTTTTGTGTAGTCCCCCCCCCAGATTTCTGACTGTATACGATATTATATTTAACTTGAAGATATTCACTATTCACACATGAACAAAACATCTACTCACCACAAGCACAAAGTGTCCAGTTCAGCTGTGTGTTAGGAAACATCGTATCTGTGATGAGCTTGTAAACTCTTCTTCTTATAAACACAGCTCTCCCGTACACAGACAATAAAGAAAGAAGGCACAAAGACAGGAAATTAAGGCTGCTGTCAGAAATTTGAAGAGGAAGGTGCACACACCCACACACACACAGATAGACTGGCATGTTAGGTACACAAATTGTGAACAAATAGCCTGTGTAATTCTACATATGAAATGAGCATTACTTTCCATAACTGTTACATGCTTTGCTTGTTTTCCAGTTGTATCTAGAAACCTTTGTGTTTCACTCTGACTCAAGTGCAAACATTTGTAAAGGTGAAACCTGCCGAGACACAGGATTTTCCGATGCTGCAGGGGCAGCTCTAGTGTCCCGTATATTGACAGTGGCTCCCTGATGGCCGCAAATTGTACAAAATATCCCGGAATCTACACCAAGCCGGCACGCACGCGAGACATTAATGTCTGCATCTTGTATCTTATAATGCGCGCAAATGGCGGAGTGAAAGAGAGGGAGATCAACCGTGCGTCGTGTGAACTGTGTGTGTGTGTGTGTGTGTGCCTGTTCAAAGCGCGTGCTAGACAGAGAACATCCTGATTGGTTTACTAAGCAAAATAAGCCAATCAGCTTTCAGTTTCTTTTCTCGGGACCGAAGTTATCAGTTGAGTGCAGACTATGAGATCGTCGTGGCAGAGAGCGACTCGACTGTAAACAACATAACAAATATTGCAATAGTTTTGAAGAAAAAATCTGCCTTTTTTTTATTAAACCAGAGAAAAACTTTGAAAATAACCATGACTCAGTCTCCACGCTACAATAATTATAGAAGCAAAGATATCCACAGATTAATTAGACTGTTTATATTGTGTCTCCTTCAAATATTGATTCTGAGAAATTTCGTATATTGTCTTGCCCTACTGTTAAATGAGATTTACGACCATGATTTTGAGTCATTCACTTTTTTGGCTTAGTTTTTTGGTTCATCACGTGATGAACGGCCGATTTTAACCTAAATACTCGAAACAGGTGAACTATTTCTAGTAAGAACAGATACTTGTCTTGATCTTAAAGAGACTTTTGTTGGTTTACTTGCTCTAAAATTATTGAATTTATTTTCATGTCTCGTCCAAGATATTTGAATACTTTAAAAGGTCATTTTGTTGCTCTTGTTGCACTAAATACTGTGATTTATTTTATTCATT
>JAUCMU010000001.1:24267632-24282020 GCA_032275025.1 Enteromius treurensis
ATTAATAAAATCATATAGTTTCTGTCTAGCGCTGCAATTGTAATTTAAAAATAATACAAAGTAAATACAATTAATTTTATTTACTTTTATATTTATAGAAATACTATTTTGACCCCTAACAGGCTTTGACCCCCTTTTTTTTTTGAGGGAGGGGGCACAACAATACTATTCTGCTTAGGGCCGCCATTTGGCCAGCAGCGGCCCTGCTTATACTGTACACATTGCAATTCTGTGTATAGCCTATTGGCTATTTTACTATATGTAATGAAAAATGGGTTATCATTATGATTACTAATCATTAGGTTTGTGATTGCTGTAGTACCCATTTCCCTGATCATCCTGTCTGTCTTTATTGCTTATTTTTAGTGAAGTCATTTTTTCTGGAGTCATTCTCCAGAGACGTCAGCACTCCAGTCCAGCAGGGGGAGGAAATGCATCATATATGAAGAGCAGTGTTTTCTTTCTGCTGGTGCTTGATTAAAGGGTAAGTGATTTCTGGAAGTCAATGTTGATATTGAAAATCAGCAAAACAAACCCTACCCCAAAAGGGACTCGCCCCTACTTTGATAGCTCCGCCCCTCACATACGTAGCCTAAACATCTCAGGCAACGATAAGCTCTGTAAAACAAAGCATAACACGAGTGGTGTGACAAATCCAACCTGATCTCACTTAAATACATGTAATGACCACAAACTCTTAACGCATAATTCCGTGTCAGTGTCACGGAATCAGACACAAAGATTACAATGTAAGTCAGTGACAGGCATCAGCCGTGGTCCACCAAATCTCACCAAAGGCAGTAACAAAAAAGCTGTGTTGCATTTAAAGTCCTTTTGAAGCCATACAATTTCTTTATGCGAAGAAGAGAATAAAATACAAGGTTTTAATGCAGAAGAGCCAATAGAAATTTACAACTAATGCTGACGTAAGGATTTTCCTGGCGGCATTTTTTGAATTTGCGCAAAGCAGCAGCTGCAGCACAGATGAGTCACGGCGGACGGAGAGATGGTGATCGCATTCTCCTACGAATCAATCCTTTTGCCTGGGAATGATTGGATTTTTATTAAATAATGCTGGTAGTTGTATCTGCTGGTTTATCATGTGTTTCATTAAAGGATGGTAGGTTTAGGGGTAGATGTTGGGTTACGTGCTCATAAATATATAAATAAAGTAATATAAATAAAACTGTTGTGACCGTTTACAGTGAAAAATCACACCAATATATGTGCAATAATGACGATATCATTACCCAATATTTGAATTTGTGTAATATACGGAACTTTCGACAATTCTGTGACAGGAACAAAAGCGTTTGTGGTCATTACACGTAATTCTGTGAGATCAGGTTGGACAAATCTCCAAGGAAAACTATAATGATTTAAACATCATTGACTGGCCATGTGAAGGTAGTGAATTATATTAGTTAACATGAGTGGGATAGTTCACCCAGAAATGAAGATTCTGTCATTAATTACTCACCTTCATGTTGTTCCTATTCTCTTCAGACACCGAGCAGGATACGCCATTTACATGAAGTTGGTACTCTCTAAATGAGTGCTAGGGTGATGCTCAATCTGTCTATGGAGCTCTCAGAATGCATCAAATCTTAATTTGTGTCCAGAAGATGAACAGAAGTCTTATGGGTTTGAAAGGCACAAGAGTGAGTACAGTAATTAATGACATCCCTACCTATGTGCATACAAGGTGAATTTTCTCCAAAGTCAATGAGAGGTAAACCACATTGGTTTCCTGGTGTGATCTGCTTGAGCTGATTTGTCTGAATTCTCATTTGAGCAACACCCCTCTGACCAGAAGGAGGCAACATCATGCTATACATGGCCATCACTTCATGCCTCTTGACTAAAATCATGAGGAATGTTAAAGGGTTACTTCACTCAAAATATTTTTTTTTTTTTCATTTATTACTTACCCTCATGTTGTTCCAAACCTGTTAGACATTCGTTCATCTTTAAAACATATTCATGATCATATCATATCATATCAAGGGCTCTCTGACCTTCCCATTGACATCAAGGGAACTAGCATTCATAATCCAAAAAAAGTACAAAGATTATTGACAAAGTAGTGAGATCATGTGACATCAGTGCTTCAACCATAATGTTACAGTTTTTTGTTTTGTTTTTTGAGTAAAGAATACAAAAGTAATAAAAAGGTCTTCTTATAGCTTCGTAACGGTATGGTTGAACCACTGATGTCAGATAGACTACTACATTTTCTGGATCTTGAACCTGGTAGTTCCATTTATCTTAATTTGATGAACGAAGGTCACAATTAAACTAAGAGTCCAAATTCCTCATGATTTTTTGACACTGAAGAGGACTTTTTTCTCATCAATAATAATACTAATAATAAAAATGGAGTAAAAGATTGTTTACTTTAGGGTCAAACTGCCGAATCACTTCTTTGCAGGATGGGGTTAGAGCCAGACTGAGCAGAGCTGTGGCTGAGACTAATGCACTAAAACAAAATAGTGATCATGATCATGCTGAGGCTATGTGGTTTTAAAAGTGTTAATATATGGCGATTGATTCTCCCCGTCTCATGCGATCACGTCTCTGGACTGGAGAGAAAGTCCCTTTCACCTACGCTGTGCACTACATGCCATTCACCGTCCAGAAAACACTAACACAAGTGTCCAAGACCTTATAAAATTCTTTTTTTTTTTTTTAAATGATATATTATCTGTCATTCTTGTTCTTTCACACAGCATTGTTCAGAATATTAAGTTGATATTAAAACCCTTGAAAATAAAGACTCTAGGGGCTACAGTATAAAAAACGTGTTCACTCCATTCAGTGTATTTATTTTTTTTATTTTTATTTTTTATTGGTAATGAATATAGTGGAAATTCAAGGGAAGACAATTTATTCACACAACTTTTTTATTACGTGTTTGACTTGAATGCCAAAGTGAAAGCATTTTTCTATTGTCCCATTTCAGAAATATTTAAAATAGCAGAGTAAAAAAAAAAAGAAAAGAAAAGAAGTTAAAGCTTTTTCCGATGTTCTGAACACCATATCAAAACGTGACGTTTGTGTAATCTCTGAGCTTCACGGTCCCGTAGGTCTGAAGTCTCTTATGTCCTCATGATTAAAGGGTAGATTTGTATAATCAGCAGTTCTGTGATTAAGCTGTCGGGAGTGAGCAGAAGGAGATTTAATGACATAAACACTATTATTTCAGATTTTCCACAGTGACAAACAACATTTGTTCTACATTTGCCTGCAACCTTTACTGTATGTCCAAATACCCACACTCACGCTCTTTGCACTTGACCGCTTACATGCCTTGTTTCTGCCACTGAATAATACGTTTTAAAAAGGTAATTGCTATTTTGGATCTCACAATTTGTTCTCAGAATTATGAGAATGACAGACACTTGCAATTACAATATATAAACTCACAATTGTGACTTTTTTTCAGAATTGCGTGATACAAACTTTTGAGCAATATAAAGTATTCTCAAAGTTCTGGCTTCAAAACTGGCAATTTTGAATTTCTATCTCACAACTCCTACAAAAAAATGCAGAATTTGTGATTACAGGCTTTCATACGTTCTTGTATTTGTCTCAAATGTTCAAGTGAGGATGAAGACCACAGGTGTGTGTTGAACGTTTGAATACATGATGGCACACATGTACAGTGCTGAAAAATGTGTTTACATTTTTATTCATTTTTATTTTAAATACTTTGCTGTGTAAAACCAACTTCTAAATGTCTGCTCAATATCTCTATAACATGACACAATTTTATTTTTTTCAGCATGAAAAACTGTTGAAAATGTACAGAATAAATAGACCTCAGTGTGGCTCACCTCTCACAGTGACTTTTGTCAGCGCTTCACTGGAGCCCACGTGATTGGTCGCCACACACTTATACGTGCCGCTGTCCGATACTTTCAGCCGCGCGATCTTCAGCTGGCCGTCTTTGGTGGTCTCCGCCCCCGGCGACATGGAGGCCCCGCCCACACGCGTCCAGCGGAAGCGGATTGGATGAGTGCCGTGAGCGAGACACTGAAGGCGCAAGGCGTCACCGGTCCGAGCCACGGTCTCATCCGTCAGTGTGGTGGCGTATGGAGGCGCTGAGGACCAGAGCAGACAGGTCATTCACACACTGCATGATGCTATTAGTTAATCTTATCATAACTGTTGAGGATGTGTCTATGGGATCAGATTTGCGCCATATGTATTGCAGTATTTCAAAAGTAAAAAAATATAGCACAACTAAAATGTGAACTGTATTATTTGTACATAAATAAAAAAAACATTATGTATTTTAAAACCAGTTGAATTCAACTATTTATTAAATAGTTCATTTATTCATAAAAGTAAATTCAATAGGTAAGTTATTTAACTTTTTGCTTTGCCAAAAACTACAATAAATGGTTATAACAATGTATTTATTTTGAAATGTATTTAGTTAGTGTTAAAATATGTAGATTAATTAATAAAACTAACACTAATGTGCATTTTTATCTTGCATTTTGAATTAAATTTACAAAATCTAGCGTTTTGAATATTTTTACTCCATTGTTTAACTGTAATAAAAAGATCATGTCCCAGTGCCTTAAAACTCTCTCTTTTTTTCTTTTTTTTTTTTTGGAGAAATGTAACTGTGAACATTTATTCTCATGAAAGCTGTCATTTACACTCTTCGGCTTTGAGTGATTGCTTTAGTCTGCTATCAAATGGAGTTCTACTCTTCAGCCTTTATCTGAAACTAAACTCCACCTCAAGTCTTTTGCTGTTCTTTTTCAGCTTCCCATGTATTTTTGTTCCCAGAATACGAGCGAAGTCCAGTGACCTCAGCTGACTCTGATGTCCTGCAGTATCAGCCTGACGAAGTCAACTTTCAAAACCTGTGACCAGCACACAAATCTGACTCGAATGTAAACGTCTGTCTGGTCCACAAGGTTAGCAGAGATAAGAGAGAGTTTCTGTCACTCACAGTCCACCTCCAGCTGCACGTAGGCCTCGCTGTAGCCCAGGGAGTTGGTGGCGTTACAGATGTACTGCCCTGACGCACAGAGACACATCAATCAGTCCAGTATAAGGTAATATCAGACATGGTTTTACACACTCGTGGAGCACCTGTACCTGAGTCCTGTCGACCCACATCATTGAGTGTCAGACTCCCGCCGTTCACTTTGTGTTGCCACGGCAATGGCGCCCGCAGCTTCGACCAGGAGATGACTGGAGTGGGTGAACCTGGGAACAATAGAGTTGTGTTTGTCATCAGTAAATGAACAGACTGCTGTAAGCTCTGCAGCAAACCCCACCCTCCAAAAACACACCCTCCAATCCAATATCAGCAAACCTGAACATGTTTCTGATTGGCTAAAACAATACTGTTCACTCACAGATACATTTGTGTGTAATTTTGTAATCAGAATGTAATAACTTGATCTGCATCTATTTCTGAGTGTAACACACATTTCTCACTTTACAGTTTTACAGTGACTTATATCAGTTAGTCTGACTTACTGTCTGTTGATCTGGTTTATAGTAAGTTAGACTAACTGATGTAAGTCTGGCTTATTTGGTAAACTTGTTTCAGGAAACCGGTCCCAGTGTGTGTGTGTGTGTGTGTGTGTGTGTGTTTACCCGTGGCTTGGCAGTGCATGGTGATGCTCTGACCCTCGGTGGCTGTCATATCTGTTGCTGTAACTGAGGCCTTAGGAAACACTTCGCCCTCCAGCCTAAGCTCCACCCGCCCCTCAGCAAGCCCCTCCCTGTTCTGAGCGTGACACACAAATATTCCAGCATCCTCTGCAGACATCACTGTCACCTTTGGCGAGCGAGGGGGAGAAACAGAAAATGTTGAGTTGCAGGGATCAGACAGAAACCAGTGAATCAGCGAATCTTAATGCACCTGTAGTGAAGCTGTAGTGTCTGTTGTCATGGAAACAAGCGCTGTATCACTTCCCTGTTTGGTCCAGCTGATGGAGGGGCGGGGCTTCCCGGTGACGCTGCACTCGAGAGTGACGCTGTCGCCGGTGGTAACCAACAGCGGACCGGGTGTCACTCGTACCTTTGGAGGCTCTGCATCAACAAATACACTTTGATACTGTAACACTTCAGGGTTGCCAGGTCTGCATATCAAATATAAAGTCATAAAATACTCAAAGTAAACCAGTGACCATATCTCAGATATCAAAACTCCAAATATGCAATTCCCACCTAAAGTAGATAGTTTACAGTCACTGTTGAAAACCAACATGGTTTTGATAAGCTTGTCATTGATCTACAGCTCTGTGTATTAACTCCCAATCCATTTGAAAACAGGTGATGGAGATTCACCGCTAATCAAGGGACCGGCTTTACCGACGAGATGCGCATAATATATCACCCAGCCCTGCTGTTATAAATATCAAATATTTCACTTAGCATTTCATTTATGCCAAATGTTAAACCATTAAGCCTGGGAATCAACCCCTTAAAAAGTAGCCCAGTTCTGTGATAAAACGAGGACATGGTAACCATGACCACCATCCATTTAAGAATTCAGTCATAAATTATGTTATGCAGTTAAGTTTACGTTTTGCAGTTAGTTTTATTCAGTTTAATGTACTCATATAGAGTATTTATTATATGCAAATCTTTTGGACGTTATTTTGTTTAATCTTAATTTCATTTGAGTATTAATTTGAGTTCATGGTTTTTTTCTGAGGTATGTTTTTTGTCAGTGATAATGACTTTGGATGCTGCTGTTGGAGCCGTGATAGGTAGATAAACCCACGCTGGACTCACGTCTGATGGTCAGAGAAGCAGAGATCGTCCCTTTCCCCTGAGCGTTGGTGGCAATGCAGCGATACCCGCCCTGGTCACTGAGACGGACACTAGCGATGGTCAGCACGGCACCTTCAGGTCCAAGCTTCACATTATCTGTGACAAAATAAAACACGACACATGAATCTATTACAGCAGAATCTGATGAAGCTGATGTTTCCTCGCTCAGATGTTGCTCTAAATGATTATATGGGGTTTCTTATTTCTTCATGAGCTATGCTTTATTTAAGTACCAGCTTTATCTCGGATATCTCTTATACAGTAGCATAACTCATTTATTCTTGGCGGGTAATGTTGGAGTTTATATTAAGATCTCTAACTTTTTTATTGCTAGCGTGATCTTAAAAGGATATCCTGTCGTTTACTCACCTTCGAAGCATTCTCTCATATATCTGCTGTCTGTGGAGGCCGGGAGCAGTCCCGGCGGATGTATGCATCACACGTGCCTCTGGGAAATGTTGTTTATTTACTTTATCAAAGGATCTTCTTGGTTTATATCGAAATCCTTCTACATTTTTCTGTACAAATCCTTGATTTGAGCTTCTCACTCATGATTGGTGTTTTGTTCTCTCTCCGTGCTCGCCACTAATCACGCGACGTAATCCGCCAAGACTTCATCCGGTTTCCACAGACAGCAGACGTGAGAGAAAAGTGCTTATTAAATTGGAAATACATTATTTGAAACACACATTATTTAACCGGTTTAAACCCATTCAAAGGCTTGGAGGTGTCTGGACAATTTTTATTATAACTCCGATTGGATTTGTCTGAAAGAAGAAAGTCACACACACCTAGGATGCTCCAAGGTGACTAAAAGACCCCCATTTTTGGGTGAACTATGTCTTTAAGAGTTCTGAACACATGCAGATAAGTGTTGAGATGTCTCTTCTGCAACTCTAGAAATCACGAGTTGAAGTGAACGCACCTCCCAGCGGCTGGTTGGTGGTCCTCTTCCACTCCAGCTGGACGGGCTGTGATCCGCTGGTCACGCGGCAGTGGAAGCTGACAGTCTCGCCGAGTTTAACGGCAGACATTCGTGGCCGGACGGACAGGACAGGACTCTGACCCCACACTGCCATGAGCAAACAACACAGACGCTTCAGACAATCACTTCGGCCTACCACTGAATACATGACTGTAAGTTACATGACAGGTTTGAGATGATCTAGTTCTGGAAAGTAATATGGCTGAGTCAGATGAACCCAGTGCTCCGGTCGCTCTTGCTGACCTTCAGTCCTTCTCTGGTAAACAAACCGTGTTTGATTCAAATCCTGTTTTTAGGATGACACCCGGAAAGGTGACTTTAGAAATATAATAGCATACAGATTGCAGGTTAATGTAGTAACAAGTAGTGTAGCTATTTCAACTACTTCATTAAAGTAATGCAACTTTTTGATTACTTTTCAAAATGTCCAATGTTTTTAATCATTTTGAAACATTTAAAGCAGGCAGGGTTAAACGTACAGTAGAAATCAACAGCGATTACTGTCAGACTTTCAGAATCCTTCATCATTTGAATTAAAAGTATAATACTTTCATTTAAAGCACAGCCAGCACAAAACAGACTTATAAAGTGGATGGTTCCAGTTCCTGATTGATTGAGCCAAGTTCAAAGCTGTTGTAAAATACTCTACAAACACACACCTCTGTTTACATTTGTGTGTAGCTTGTTTAAGGAAGGATACTGTCCATGTCACTGAATTTGATTTGCTTTTTATTTTTTTTGAATAAATGACTTTGCTACATATAAGAAATAACTGTTTTATGAAAGCAATAAGCCCCATGAAGCCGTGGTTTACAGTGAATTTATAACAGCTAAGGGTCATGTGGTTTGCGTCGTTCCCAAAACCCCCTTAGCTGTTATAAATTAGACAGGATTTACTGCTTTATTTAACACCTCTTTTTACTTTGATTCTGAGGTTAAAGAAATAGTCTATGATAATTATGATGCAGTTAAAAAAACTTTTTGCATACAATGCTTTGAAGAAAAAAAAAATGTTAATCTTAAAAAATAAGTAAATAAATAAAACATAAACCTGCAGGCAAAGCAACAAATTCATATTTAGCATCTCTCTTTTTAATTTAAAATATTCAAATGTACAGTAACTTCGTTTGTAATTATATATATATATATATATATAATTTACAGTTACAGATCACAGGTCAATTTTTCTTTTAATTAAATTCAATCTTTACTCTCTGATGTGTGTGATTAACACTCTGGCTCCAGCGATTAGAAATAAACCTCAACGCAACAACACAGAAGAAGTCAACAAACTGAGAACACAAGATCAGTTTCAATACAAATTAGGAAAATTTCACTTGAAAATTAGTTTTCATTGACATTAAAGCTGGACTTGAATGATTCGCAGGTCTTTATTTGCAGTGATTTAATCAGTGATTTAATCTTCAGCCTGGCTTTACACTACGTGTGTTCTGTTAGGATCGAAAACACACAAATAAATAAAGTTTCAATGCACAACAACCACTCACCATCCACATTTTCTGACAGAGTGCCAATGTCTTTTTCAAAGATTCAATGCTCCAAACAAAACTTTTGAACTAAAATTTGGGAATCTGAATAATTATTATTAAAAATGTAAAATATTGTACTGTTAAGACCTAATTAACTGATATTATGAATGCAATGCAGAGAGTCAGTTTCACCTGTGTGCAGGACCGAGAAGAGAAGCAGTGCTGCGGTTTGAACCTTCATGATGGACTGGAGGTCTTCTTCTTCGTCTGGATGACTGTTAGACCCTACTCTTTGTCTTTATCACTCACGCACACACACACACACACACACACACACACACAGAGAGAGAGAGCTTATCTGTTTCAGTCACTCAGTGTGGCATCAACAACTCTTGTGTTTCTGTGGTCATGTTTGGCTGTGTGGGAGGCAATTATGTAAAAATCCTACATACATGGAAAACCTTCTGCTGCAAAAACATCTTATTTCACATCTAAACATGTCAAACATGTACAGTTAATTATCGCAATTAAATAACCACAGAAGTTTATTTTGAAATGCTAAATGTCTTTAGGTAGGCGTAACATTTAGGTTCATCTACAGTAATTACTCTTTTTATAAAAACAATACAGGGCTTGTCTTCATTTAGATGAATTCTTTATTGTCTAAATAACTGTTTAGTGTGTAGGTTTGAAGTCTAACTCTGGCAGAGTGGGGGAGAGAGAGAAAACTAACTTAAGATGGACATTACAACAAAACAAGTGAACATTAAAGCCAGATTCTTTTCTGCACTGTGTTTGTTACATTGCAGCAAACTGCATGGAAGTGGAAAACCATAACAAATGAAATAAATTATAAGCAATTTTTGATGCGTGAATATTATTTTAAACCGATGTTAGAACACAAAAGTCTATGTCAGGGTTAAATTAACGTACTGTAGATGTGACATCTCCTAATGAAAAACAACTACGGCCTCAGCCATGAGTTGAGTGTTTTTTTTTGTTTTTTTTCAGGTTAATAAGAAGAGATGTGCGTCTGATCTGGTGTTTGAAGAGTTTGGTCATCTGCAAACAGGAGTCCAGAGTCTGACTGCAGTGTTGTGTGTGTGTGTGTGTGTGTGTGTGTGATCATAAAAGAGAACATATAGAAAGTCTCCAGTCTAAACGGGAACATTTACAGACTCATTGATGATTCAGTCAAACAGATGCAATGAATATGTTGCCACCTCCTGGTCATTTACCTTCTTAGAAAAATATAAAAAAAGATAAAAGATCTGATCAGACATCCAGGGCCCTTAAATCTACAACAGAGTTTTAGTGCCACAAAAAAAAAATAATAATAACAATAATAAATAAATAAATACAAATCTAAAACTGTGAGAATAAAGTTGTAATATTACGAGAATAAAGGTCGAAATACTATGAGAATAAAGTCAAAATTACGAGATATAAAGTCGAGAAGAAAAAAAAAAAGTCGAAATATAGTATTTAGTATAGTGCACTTGTAAATGACCCGGACTGAGAGAAGGCCACCAGATATAGGCATATTTGAAAATTGTTGTGTACCAGCTGCTGCTGGATGTTACTGGAATGAGATCTAAGAACACACTTAATATCAAGAATGTGATATTTATTAAAGCGCTGAACTTTTGATCTAATAATAATAATACTGAGCTGTTTTATAACAAAAGAAACAAAGCAGAACATTATTGTGATTGCTGGGTGTCTGGCATGCAACAAATGATGAATATATATAATACAGCAATCTGATCAGTAAAGAGCTTGAACAACACATAACTGTAAGAAACCATTTGTGTTTTGCTATTAAATTGAAAGCTGAGAATTTCTTATAAAATTACTAAAGGGACTAATCTTATTGCTTTTGGGTGGCGCACTATAACAAATCCAATGGAAGAGATGAAATATTATTTCCAAGCATGTTGTACCGCGAATATTACACATGATATAATTTCTGCTAATAATCCCACATAAATGTCTTTGTAGTTTATTAAAAAAAATTAAATAAGAGAGCTACAGCGCCCACCGAAGGAATGTGTGAGCTGATGTTAAATTATATCGCTTTAATATTAAGAGAGTTCTTAGATCTCATCCCAGTAACATCAAGCAGCCGCTCGGACGCAACAATATTCACATATGCCTATTTCTGTGTTAGCCCAGGCTGGGCTTCACCTTCACTCCCTAACACTAATTGATTACATGCACCTGTCACAGCCACCTGATCTCACTCAAGACCTCATCAGCACATCACATAAAACCACACACCACCTCACCACCAGTGTCCGAGTTCGTTCACGAGAAGTGGACTACGAAATCTCTATCTGAACAATATCAAAGACTGATCTCTAATCACACTTTATTCTCATTGGTCAGATTATGTGACGCCAAGCATGATGTGTGCTGCATGTTTTTTCTTAAAAAGTTACTGTATGTAATCAATCTTTATATATCTGATATTGAAACAATACATTAATGATGAAAATGAAGATTAGTCAGAATATTTAGCTAAACTTGATTTTAATTTGTTTTTTATGTGGCCTCTCTAACCTATGAAGTTGTATCTTTAACAGTAGGTGAATGTATCCACATTTTTCTTGTTGTTTCAACAAATATTTCTCTGCTGTACATAATTGTTAAGAAGCGGAAGGACACAGAAAGTCAATTTAACAATATGATGGGTTTTAAGTGGGATCTGTAAGGGTCTTATGTGCGTCTTAACCGGGCAATACATGTCAGACCCATTTGGGGCCCACCAGTCTGAAGGGGTCTAAAGTGGGCTTGCACCAGGATTCAAGTGGGCTATGAAAGGATCTTATGTTGGTCCTAACTGGGCAATTCATGCAAGTCCTATCTAAGCCCAACCATGCCAAATGGTTTAAGGAAACAATCTAAGAAAAATTATAAACGAAGAATGAATATACAAGTACAAGATAAATACAAGACACTTGATGCTTTGTACTGCAAGAAATATATTAAATTGAACAACAAAAATTATCGTTAAAAACAATGTCAATCTTTAACAATTTAAATTTTACAACATACCGGTAAATAAATAAAACAAATATATATATATATTTTTTTTTTTTTTTTCGAAAAAGGAAAACAAAACATCTCTCCAAAAAATACATCCAAATACACTCATGGCGTTTGTGTTGTCAACACTCTTTTTTTCTCTTAGGGCTCTTGCAGCCCTCTCCCCACCACGGTCACATGCGCCTGTGAACCATTTCCCCAGCGCCATTTCCCCATCCTTTTGGTTCACATTCTGAGTTACTCTTCAGTGCACCTAAATACAAGGGATTCAATTTAGCAAGGTTCTTTTTTGCTCTAACTTTTTTCAGCATCTGCTCAGTGTTTATGTAAAGAATGTTTCAATGTTGCTGTGGCATATCATCAGACTTGTGAGGATCCATATGCAGCAAGGTTTATTGACAGAGTCGTACAAGCACAAATCAGTATACCGGCAAACAGAATCAGCAGAGGATAAGCAATAATCGTAGTCAGGGGCAGGCAGCGAGTATCAACAATTCAGAAAACAGTCCAAGTAAACACGATAGAAACAATCCAGGAAAACGCTCAGAAATGACAGATACAGCAAATCAAAACTTCGCGTTGGACTGAAGAAAAGTTAGCGTTTATATAGGGGTAATAATAGCTAACACCTGTGATCGCATCAGCCTAGGTACGTGAACTAAAAAGAGTCCGAGTAGGAACACTAAAACCCCGGCGAAGGTTCCCGCTGCTCCTGGCTGGAGAGAGCCACAGAGGTGCGGCTTGTGACAGTTGTCGTGCTGTTGACAAATAAAGAAAATCAACTTATGATGCGAAACAATTATTGCTAAATAGTGGCGACCAGTAAGTAGAATTTTGAATCCACCAGCCACTGTAGCTGTTGGATGAAAAAGGGAATTTCCTGCCCTGATATGATTGCAGCGCTTTACTGACTGCAGTGTTATTTTTTCCGGCAACATAATATTTAAACTTACCTAATTTTATGGAAATAATAGCAAACTCTGCATTTCAATATTTGACAATGGCTTTTACAATGCATGTTTAATTATAGTTTTACTATTCCATGTTCAGGTCATGTAAGTGAAGACTGACAAACCAATTTGATTTTTTTCTGACTGAAAGAAAAATCCTTTTGCCAACAAACTTCAAGAACAAATGTCCTTTCCAAACTTCTCACTGTCCAGCTTCTCTTTCCTCTTCAGAGCTAAGAAACTGATTAATTAATTATATTTTGATAGGTATGCCACAGCATCTAATCAAAATAAAGAAACACTTCTTGAAAAAGGTGGCAGTGTGTTTATTTGCTTTCTGACTACTTATTTAACTAAAAAAGTTTTCCTTATAGCATTTGTCTGTGTTCATTACGTGTACAACCTAAACTCACAGAACTCTGTGTAATGACCACAGACTCTTAACGCATAATTCCATCGAATTATCATGGAATTGTAGAATTGTAGCAATCATTGAATCTATCCTCTGCACTTCTATAACTGTCTGGTTCGGCTCAGCTACTAAATCTGAGCTCAGACGACTGCAGAGGGTAGTCAGGAGTGCTGAGAGAATCACTGGTACATCCCTCCACACTCTCCAAGAACTGTACTTATCCAGAGTGAGCAAAAGGGCTAAGAAAATCACTCTGGACCTCTCACACCCAGCACACTTGCTCTTTAATCTGTTACCATCTGATCGACGCTACAGAGCCCTTAACACCAAAACGACCAAAACAAATTCCACGTATGTGTAAACATACCTGGCAATAAACCCCATTCTGATTCTGATTCTAAAAAATTCCACTGTGGGCTCATGTAAAAGATTACAATGTGATTCAAAAACAGGCATCAGCCGTGATTCACACACGGATAACTGGATTCAAATATTGGCTAATGATAATGCTTTTTATGTTACTTTATTTATATATTTATGAGTATGTAACCCAACACCTGCCCCTGAACCTACTGTAACCTACTCAAATTATTGAGTTTATGGATTGATGGTAGACCCATCCATCTTCTACCGCTTATCCGGGACCGGGTCGCGGGGGCAGCAGTCTAAGCAGGGACACCCAGACTTCCCTCT
>JAUCMU010000001.1:24288025-24301765 GCA_032275025.1 Enteromius treurensis
AGATAAATAACTTAAAAATGGAGTCAGATTAAAACGAGGTATAACCTAAAATAAAATTAGAACTAAAAGTCTAAAAATCCAAAACGGAAATTACAAGTTTTTTCCTCAGCGTTGCTGGAAGCTAAACACAACATCCGCTACCCAAAGTATCGGACCTTTCAGCTTAAATGGCTGATACTGTAGCTGCTACACTTCGGAAGACATTATATTTTTGTACAATAAATATCTATATTTCAGACATAATAAACACTTTCTCTCACGCCTGCTGTCTGTTGAAACAGGAAGCAGTCCTGACGGATGTTCCTGGGAAATGTAGTTAAAAAGGAAACAATGTTTCCTCTTGGCTTATAAATATATTTTTTTTTCTTTGGATATTTATCATACAAAAACACATGGATTTACTACAGGGGGCCCAGGAGCCACATGAGGGATGTTTTACTACGAATATGCACACATTTTTTTCACGTGTTTTGAAGTGTAACCGCTATCACCCATTTAAACCCAATCAAAGGCTTGGACATTTTCATTTTAACTCTGTTTAGATTCATCTGAAAGAAGAAAGTCTCATATACCCAGGATGATTCGCAGCTGAGTAAAAGACAGGGAGATTTTTATTTTGGGGCTGAACTATCTCTTTAAACAGGATGTCAAAAACAGATTTCATCCAGATTTTAACATTATTTTTCTTGTACATTGTTTTCTGTGACAGTGTACAGTAAATGACTGCAGATATATGTGTGCATGATTGTGTTAGAGTCTGTGTGCTTGTGTGTGATTTGTGCTCACAAAATAGCCATTGAATACCATTGAACTAGAAGACAATAAATAATATTGTTGTCTGAGACTCTGCATCAGTTTTTCCACCATGACAATGTTTTTTTCTCATTGTATAAACAAGTTTGGAAAAGCTTTGCAAACATTTTCATTTGATTCAATTCAAGTCAATTTATAAAGTGCTTTTTACGATACAAATCATTGCAAAACAGTTTTACACGAAATAAAGCTTCTACAATATGTTTTCCTTTCATATGAATTGTCCTGGCACTCCTAAGCTCTGTCATTGCAGTGGGCAGGTGTTTCCCTTTAATAGTCCGAATCATGTTCCATAAAGTGAGTGCATCCATAATCAAACATATCTCACACGGCTCTGGGAGGAGAATAAAGGCCTCCTGGAGCAAATCTATTAGTTTTTGTAATTATTTCAAACCTAGTAAACACCTTTATATTACCATGTTAATATATGTGTTAACATATATATATATATATATATATGTTTACTTATGGCAAAATTTGGTAATTACTGTATGTATGTTGTCTGGGGGTTGATATCCTCTGAGAGGGCTGACATCATCTCTTCTCTGGTGTTCGATCATCTTACATGCAAGTTTAATAGGAGAAAATTATTGGTCATCCAATCTTTTACATTTTTTACACACTCTGTTAGTGTAGATCATTTAGAAATTTCACCTGGTCTTGTTGAAGGAATTGTGGTACTCCATACTTTGCAATCGATCTATGAGTATGCCATGATCTATAGTAAAACTAGTAATGAGATGCAGCCTTGATCTGATGCAAGAAGCAAGTCATTTGTAATTTTATGAAATAATTTTAGCTAAAATGAATATGTTCATGTATTTTATTTGTTGTATAGGCATGCACAGCCTGTATTCACAGTCCAAAGCTGCTAGTCATAACGGAAGGAAAATAAATGTATAAATAATATGGTAATCCCTGACGCTTAAAATAAATGAAGCCTTGTAAAAAAATTAATCAAAACAATTATAAATATACCACAGACGTGTCCAGAAAGTACTGTTTGAAGGATGCCAGAATCAGGCAAAAATCTGTGGGTAGTATTACCGAATTTATCTGAGAAAAGATTAGGATTTACTCGATTTAGCCTACCACCAGACCTCATGGACAGGTATACCTACTGTACATACGCTACTTACCTATATAGTGACTACTGAATGCTTTTGATAATTGTATTAAAATTGTGCTGTTTTTCGAGTTGAATTCAGGAAGTAAGTCACTGTTGAACAAAACATTATAGTGTTTCCCAAGACTGCATCTAAATCATTTTAAAAAAATTAAAATGTAAAATTTAAATTAATTATTGAATGACTATATTTAATTATGGTTGAGCATTGTCATTACAACTTGCTATGCTGCAAAATCGGTTTTAGAACAATGGTTAGTGTAGCAAAATTATGGATAATTTGTGGTAACCATAAAGTAACCATGTTTTTTCTTCATTTATGTATTTACATGTAAAACCATGATTAATTTTCCTACGGGTAGCAGGAAAGCTAATGCAGTCGTAGTTTATGCCATTAATCAAAGCAACATTAGGTTTGTTCTTTACCGTTAAAAGTCCAAGGAATTTGCTTAATCAGAATGACTGTGTATACATTCGTTTGGTGTGGACCTTGGTCAGCTGCAGTCAGACCTGTCAAAAGAGCTGAGAATGACTCCATCTAGAGGTCAGTGTGTGGCGTTACATCAGTGAGAAACACCTGTAACAGTCGGGAGGAGTGCAGGAGTCATTTTTTGTTACCAAGGCAGCTGTTATATTTTGGATATTAGCTGGAGATCTAAATAGTGATCAGAGAGTTCAGGAATTATTTATTTGAGCTATTTAATCAAGCCAAAAATGAATGAGTTAAAGATAAATTAATAGAGAGAATGGAAGCACAGATAACTAATCAAGAAACAATGAGACTCTTGTGAGTGTGGCTGCATAACAGACAGAAACTATACTAAATTAGGCTAAAAGAAGGAAGAGACTGAGTGCTTTATGACAATATACCTGTCGTAGGGCCTTGTTAGCAGCATAATCAAACCTCTTTTTTAAATAAATTTTTTATTTTATTTTATTTTAACATACTAACTACATATATTTCATGGCAGAAAGAAACTTTACAACAATTCATCTTATAACTTAAACGGATAATTCACCCAAAAATAAAAACGGTCGTTTTTTATTCACCTTTATTCCCAACCCCTATAGTAAGGCTGGAGAGGTTTCTAGTTGGTGTGAAGTTACCCAGAAGGGAAATGACATCACAGATGCTTGGGTAAGTTTGTGTTTTCATTTGCCTGTTGGCTCTGTGGTTGATCTATATTGATACACATATGCTATTTAAGTGGACGAGGCCATATGCAAATGTTCATCAACATGCAAAAACCCCATCATCCAGTCGACCACTGAGGCACTGGAGGGATTTCAGAGATTTGAATGAAAGCAACGCAACCCTCCTCACGTAAATGATAGACGATGGATTACTGAGGCAGTGAGATGAGTTATACTAACCTTGACTACCTCTGATGACACTGACTGTCATTGAGCGTTTGTTCACATTTTAGTTTGTGTGTGTGTTACTAATCAATGTCATTTAATTGAAATACTTCACTGATTTTTTAGCCTTGACCCACAAACACACTTTCTATTGTCGTCAGTGAAATCCATCACAAAAATATTGTATAGCTTATCCCATTATAAAAATGGGGCACAGAATCAATTTCATTATTTATTTATTTATTTTGACCCCCAGTTTTGCTTCAAGCAGCTTTGTCCGTGAACTATGTGTAAACCTGTAAGACCCCAGTGAAGCCGATGATGAAGAGCTTAAGATCAAACATAAGATGTGATCAAGACAAATTAAGAGGTAAATATCAGAATATTTGCAGAAAGTAGAAATATGCAGAATATATATATATATAATTTTTCACATAGTTATATCTCGGCCAAATGTTCTTTCATAACAAACTATACATTAATGCAAACCTTATAGAGAGCTTATATATAAACCTTATATATGCGGTATATACGAGAGAAGCATGCAGAGAGAGAGAGAGAGAGAGAGAGGGGGGGAGCTCGTGAGGGAATGAAGCAGGGCGTTCGTGTTCTCTCCATCAAAGCGTTCGCGTTACGGTCCTCCCGCTCGCGCCTGCCGCATCCAGCACAGCACGAACGGGAACAGCGTCAGGAAGCGACGCGCGTCCATCACAGAGAGAATCGTTGGGTTTGGGTGAATGGTTTGAGGCCTGTGCTTATCCTCCCGTGCGTCTGTATCGTATGCAGCAGCCGCATCTTCCATTGATCTGTTGATATCTGCTGGGATCTTCTGCATCTGTCCTTTACTACCACCACAACATCTGGCCGCGCTCGCTTTCACATTAAACCGAGGACATTAGTCTTGTTCTCCTGTCGTGCACATGCTGAATGTCGATGCGAACGCATCCTTTTTTATTCTTAGATGCCAAGCAGTGTTTTTAATCGTCGTGTATTTGTGATTGATTCATCGCTCGGCGCAGGCCGTGGGTATAGTCGCGGACATCCACGATGGCTTTCTGCGCTAAATGTCGCGGATGTTGTTGATCATAGGTGCCATTTATTACGGATTTAACGCGTTTTTCCATCGCTGCACGGTTGGCGTGGACGGGGAGCGGCGCCAGGCGGGATTTAGCGTCCGCAACAAACGACGCATTTATTTTACCCCAAACTCGATTTTTTGTTTTGTTTTTTATTAATATGAATATATCTGGGTTTCAATGAAAATCGACTGTCTGTCAGACAAGGATCACCCTTTGTATGGTCGTGGACGGGGAGCGGCGCCAGACGGGGTTTTTTACGACATGCAATACTGTATATTTTTCTCCTTTCTTAATATTCTAGTTTTTTGAGGGCTTAGTCTTCGATGAAAATCATCAGTTCGCCAGAAGAGGATCCCCCTCGGCTCATCGTCTCATTGCCATACCCTTGACGATCAACAGTTCCTCGCGTAAATGCCTCGAAACGCGCGCGATTATTAGTCGAGTCCAAGCTTTTCCTCATAATGACTAATAAACCGAAACCATTCTCATCTCCACTCAATGGATGCTCTTAAGGTTGTATGGTAATTTGTGCTGTCTGCAGGGTCAGGACACTGTATTCATATTGGATTATATCATTGCCAGTGTTTATTATTCCTGCTGCGTGTTTGTGACTGAAGACCTGGATTATTCCGCTTCTGAATATCATGCTTTCGGACCTTTTATCGTCTGGGAAAATGGCAGCTGATTAAATTTTAATCTTGATGCATTCTGGCGACACGGGAGGAGAAGAGGAGAAACGAGTGAATCGGGGAGGAGAGGAGAGAGGAGAGGGAGAGGAGAGGATGTAGGGTGGATACAGGAGCACCTGAAGGTAAGAATGAATGAACGAAAGAACAGTGTGTGTTCAATACAGTCGTAAACACACACATTTTCATACACTCTGTCCGTACATCTACACACATTGTTGCGTTCACTAAATGAGCACATAGAACCATTCCATTGGTTTTCCACGAATATTTTAGAATTTTACACAATAGGATGAATTAATGTAAAATGGGACCCAAAATAGCCCAGTTATTATCAATGTATAGCCACTAGGTCTATTTATGTATTTGTAATTTTATGCATGACTCATATTTACAGTTCAGAACCGATTGGCCCCCAGAAATGCATATATTACTTACTAATTATATTTTTAGCTTACATCCGAGGACACACACACACACACACACACACATCATCGTGCTTGCACATATCACTGTACGCACACACACATAAGCACATATATCACACACACACACACACATTGTGGTCATTTTTCATTGGATGTAAATTGAGTTACAGGCCAAAGGCAAGCCGAACGCTGTGGCGCGTGAGTGGTGTGTAAATGCGCTGGCGCCACTGACTGCTGGTGCATTCTGACAGACCTCCATCTCTCCCCACCCAACATCTCCTCCATCTCCCGCACACACCGTATCTTCCTTCCAGCCATTGCATTTGGATAAGCTTTAAGTGAGCTCAGTCTGGAAAAACACCCCTGTTGTTTCTCCTTTTGGGGAACACGATTTATAAATAAAACAATAATGGTTTCATGTGTTATTTCATACGCGGTGCATGCTTTCTTGGCTATTAGTAAGTCTGTGGTACTGTATGTCCCCTTTAGAGAGATAAGTGTGTGAGTTACCTACCTACATTTTGAGGATACATCTGTCGACAGAAATGAGCAGAGTCTGACAAAACCGGGGCATCATCACTTGGTGAAAAGTATGTTATTTAGGTTTGATTTCAGACCATATAAAAACAATACAAGTCCTCTTTTGTGCTCAGTTGCGTAGTTAAAGGAACATGTTACTGTGTTTTACAGGCAGATCTATGGAGAAGAGAGAGTGTGTTTATAAAGGAGCACGTAATGATCTTCTGAAAAGACTCACGGATGGTTGAGCGAGCAAAGACTCAAATGCAAAGACATGCAAAAACATGGTTACTAGTCAAAGCAAGTGGATGAAGAGCAGAAAATAACCTTGTATGTTGTTTCTGTTGTTGGTATCACAGTATATGTCTAGATTGAGCCTGTGATGAAGAGATGTGTGCAGCCGTAGAATAAATAAAGGATTTAGTCATAAATACACAGGCACAGACCGGTTGACCCCTGAGCTGGTGGTCATTCATTTATCCTATACGTCAGTGCTTGTATTTATAGCGTCAGATGAATAGGTATGATTTGTGTATCCCTCTTGTTTTGCCGTTTCAGCAGTTTTGGTGTTCCTGTTGTTAAAAATACTTTCTCTTGCCCCAGTGTTGTGTACAGAATCAGAAGCTATCTGTAAACTGATTTCAACGGGATCTGTGGTTGTTCTGCTGCACAAAAGAAAACCTGTCCGAGGACAGTCATCGTTTTTGCAGTCTGTTGGTGCAGAAACTCAGCATTGGTTTAAAAGTGAGTTTGATCTCTTTAGCTCTCATTATGTGCTCAGTTTTCCTAAGGACAATCACATTAGATTGCCTGTTAAATGTAAAGAGGCGAATAATTATGTAGTCTGTTGCCAATAATGGTTGTCAGAAATGGGTCTTATTATTGGCAGCATTGCAATATAAGTAAGCTCCCCCCTTGCTAGATGAGTTGTTTTCTAAGATTTAACGCTTTACGAACTCGTCTCTAGTGGAAGCCTTATGTTGGTTGTGTTGATTTATTTGCTGTGATATAAATCAGTCATTATTAAACCTCTTTACCTCTGACTGATGCTAGACCTCGTCCATCTGTCTGTGTTTAATAATCACTATTTGTATTGTTTTTTCTTTAACCTATCACACATTATGCATTTGTTGCTCTTGACGGAAGTGAAACGGGCTGTGGCCTCACAGACTCTCAGACGCTCTGATTCTTCAGTTCCTCTGATCTGGTGTGAGCGAGCGCTGATGAGGGTGGTGTGTTTGTTTATGTGTCGAACACAGAGGGGGAATGCAGAACAGAGGAGTTTTCTCGACGTGAGGGTGAATTATAGCAATTACTCCGGGCTGATTATTACACACACACGCGCCGACGCTCTGATGCTTCGGGAAGCTCTCCAGATGAAGCTCCGCTCTGTTGTGTTTGATTCTCGGCGCGGGTTCTGATCACAACACTGACAGACGAGGACGGCAGTATTTGGCTGAACGTGGTCCACGATTATCTCTCCACACGCTTTCATCAAGCGCTTCTGTTAGCCATGAAAGCGCAGCACAGCCGGACCTTAATTAGACGTTGACATTTAATTACACCTGGAGGCAAATTCATCTTTAATAGTCGCTGAATAACATGAGTGTTTTCACAGATGCATATTCTGTGCTCCTACACAATAATTTTCCGTTTTTACTGATACTGATTAAACCTTAATTAAGTTATACCTTATCAAAATGTTTTCAGCCTTGAGGATACCCCTGAACAGAGAAGATAGGCTTTGTTTTTCTGTGTAGAACGTACACTGATTAACTTTATATGAAGTGTGTGTATATAATAGTATAGTGTGGTACTGGAAGTGTGTGATACATTTAGTGAATTTATTAAACGGCACCAGGGTTAACTAAAACCAAACAGAAATATGTCGGTGACTTGAAATCAAATAAATGTTGGATAAAATAATATTTAACATTTTCATTTTAATGACTAAAAAAGGAGAAAAATTTGAATAAAATCTCAAATTTAAGCAAAAAAATTGAACTAAATAAAACAATAATAAAACTACAAGTACCTCAATAATACTACAATGACACTGTACTAAATGACCACTAATCTTAATAATAATAGTTTATAATAATTAATAATGTTTTTCTGTGTGTGTGTCAGTCTCCAGTGTTTTTGCCGGTACTAAAGTAGAAGGTGTTATTTGCGTAAGTCTCCAGCCATTAGGGATCCAGTGTGTGTGTGTGTGTGTGTGTGTGTGTGATCATGAGGGACACAGCGAGACAGATGCAGGAGAAACAGTGACTCATGCGCTCTGACATCTCTGAGAGTTGTCTGACATCCACACTTTGATTAAAAGGTTCACACTTTGACATGTCATAGGTGGCGCTGATGTACATGTGGTGTGACCTCATACCGAGTGAGTACCACTGACAGGAAAATACTATTTCAGTCTGCACACTTCAAGAATATAATGTTTAAATGAATGCGTTGCTTGCCCTGTCTTTGTCATTTGTCAAACTTACTAGCAGTTCCTGAGTGAAAACCGTTTTGAAGACAAGCATATTTTGATCAGCGCACCTGTTGGAGCATAAAGCGTGTGAAGATAGTTATAGTTTGCTTCAGCACACCGTCTGATGACTGGAGGATGTCGCTCTGTGTTTTGGCCGCTTGAGTTCATTCAGTGACAGAGACTGAGAGTGTTGATGGCGTCTGAAGCGTGATCAATTGTACAAGCCTGTGTGGTTTATATGTAGCCAGCTTTATTTAGTTGGTATCATGTTTCTGATTTCCATAAGGCGGTGGAGATCTAAATGTGTGTCTTCTTCATTTGGTTAGAATCAGTCAGTATGAACGTGTGTGTGTTCGTAGCTACTTAACCATATTTAAGGGACAGATTTGTAACAGATGTGAGCTAATCTGACAAAAACCCTTCTTAGAGGATGCACTCATTTAATAAAAGTATAAAAGTTTTCTGTTAGTGTTCGGTTGGGTAAAAGTATTTAGAATTAGCTTTACATAAAAAAACAATGGAAGTCTATGACATTTCTTCATTTACTGTAGGAAGGCAAGTAAACGTGTGTGTGTGTGTGTGTGTTATTCCATGTATATTCATTCAGTTTATTGATCCAGTAATTATGTAAGATTGATAGGATTAGGAGTCTAGTGTTACCATTAATATCGGTCCCTTTTACACTCATTTAAGGGGGACGTGATTTTTAAGAAAATGATGAAAATATGTTACTTCTTGATAACTTCCAAAGTGTGTGAACACTGACTACTCCTAAAAATGATTTATAAATGTTAAAACATTCATTCTAAAAGATAAATACAAAATGTAGAAATTGCTTTCTAAATTACAATATATATTGATTTATAAATTGTGTAGGAGTTATACAATATCGTGAAAAGGCTGAGATTGTGATAAGAACACACAAACCGAATGATTATCTGTTGTTAGAGGCTAATGTGAGATGAACAGACTAGTTTTGACTAGTTTAGACATGTCGGTTTTTGCAAATATAATCTATTTTGTGGATATTAAGGTAGATCTAATATTAATATAAATGCAGTACGTATAGTGGTTGGATTATGAGCATTTTCTACATTTCTAATTTATATTGTATTGCGTTGATAATTCAATATTTATAGTGGTCATAATTCCGTATATCTTTAGTGTAGAGTAATTTTGTCTGTAACAGCATTGACTAGATGAACATATTTAACCAGTAATTGATCAGGAGTCTAATGTGAAGCAGAGCCACTTATCATGGCTGCGTACTGAATTAATAAATAAAAATTGATGTGAGTCTAAATGGTTTTATTATGTGACAACAAAGAGAGTCTGGAGTCATCACAGAAGGCAGTGATTGACCAGTCCAGTGTTTTTATAACGTCTGTTGTGTTTCCATCATTGATTGTTTTTCTGCTAGGCCTCGCTGAAGCCTGAGGCTGGATTTTAGCTGCAATCCTGGTGCGAGTCGCTGCGCCTGGGGAAACGCTTGTGATAAATCGTTTGATTCCGTCTCCAGGGATCGGGAGTATTTTTGTAGCACCATCAATAGAGACGGAGCCCGCAGGGGTTTCACAGCGCTAGTAACTGTGAAAAAGAAATGAGACAAAGATCATAGCAGGAAAAAGCAGCCTGGACACAACAGCACAGAGAGAGAAACACAAATGAGCGAGAGACGTGAGTCTCCTCCGCCACTGCCGCAGCCCTTATCGCTGCGTTGCCATGGCGACTGTACGTCGAGAGATGGCTGCCGACCAATCAATGTGTGTGCGAGTCTGTCTGAAGGGATCCTGAATTACTGATCCTTAAAAAATGATTTTTCCAGCGTAATGTTCACGCTCACCCTGGACTGTGTTTCAGCTCAGCTTAGATATACTTATACATATAGGATGGGTTTGTTTCTTTGTCAGACTTGAAAAAATGTAGCATTGCATCAGTGTCTCGGTAATGGATGTGAATGGGTCCCGTCAGAATGAGTCCAAACCGCTGATAAAAACATCAGAATAATCCACAGCACTGCAGTCCATCAGTGAACATCTGGAGAAGACAGAAGATCAAACTCATCCAGCATCTAGATGATCTTAACTAAAGCACGAGTCCATAATTCAGTGCATCTCCTGTTGTCTCCAGTTTATATTTTCCAGATATATCCACTCATAAGTGTATATGGCAGTGTAAATGTATTTCAGTTGACTGTAGCTACAGGTTTGAGCTCAAAGCTCCCATGAAAACGCAGTATCGAGCCGCTCTGTTGCTCTTTCGTCTGATGCTGTGATCATTCGCGTCAGCAGCGGCTGGAGAGCAGCTCCCGCTAGGACAGTATTGCAGCGTAATGATCAATACATACTGCACGTCAATAAACAGAGATCATATTAGTGTGAGCGCTGACCTTCGTCACTGCAATTAAAAGGCATTATCCTCTGGTGTGAATGTAAATGATGAACTACATATGATATGAAAATAACAGATTCTGATGAGCGAGACGCAAATCTGATTTACTCACATGAACCAATCAGCTTAGATGCAGCAGTCGTGGAGGGATTTCAATGTGTGTTTTCACAACAGATACAAGTAAAATAACACAAAACATGTGCTAGTCGTAATTAAAGTCATTTTATTTCAGTCAGTCTGGAAAATAACGCTAATACGGTGCACTCACACGGGGCGTCAGCGTCAACGCTTCCCATTGACTTTGAATGGGTGACGTCAAGCATTGCCGAAAGGAATTGTGGATCCGTCGGCGCTGCTTCACTGGTGTTGCTCGTGGCAAAAGTTGAGAATTTTTCAACTTCTGTCGCGAGCAACGCCACTGAAGCACCTCTGACGGAAGCGTCAGCCAATCAGGATCGCTCTATGCAAATACTGAACCAGGCGGCAGCCAATTACGTTCATCCTGTTCAAGAGCAGCAAACTGAGGATACATTGTAAAACTCATTATTAGGGCGGGCAATCACCCGGTCCTTTATGACCAATCGCTTTTTATGTACCGGGATTTATTATACTGGAGATACCAGGCCTGTAAGGAGGTGGCACTGATGAATCTGGTGTTTCGGTCTAATTTCATTGGATGACGCTGCTATGACCATGGCGTCAGTGCCAAACTTCAGCCACGCCTTCTGTCAAGCGTTGAGTGTGAGTGCACCGTGTTCAAGAGTATTTGAGTTGTAGGAAACCTTACAGTAACCCAGTGCTCTCCTCTGATGCGGATCTTCAGAGCTGAGCCTTACTCTATAATACCATCAGCCTCTCTCTCTACAGGTTCAGCTGAAGTTACTGGAGACTGTCCCGCCCCTTTCACCTTGTCCGTTCCTCTGTCCTTACTATGGCGCTGTCACTCTGGTTACTGTGGATGAGTCTTGTGTTGCTTAGCAACATCGCTCCCTCTGAACAAGGTGAGTTGTGAGTCTCCACCCCCTCAGACCTAGGAACGATTCTATTGGCTGAAAAAAACTTTATTTTTAAAAAATGTTTATTTTATATTTTGAATACCTCAGACATTCAACTTAACTTCAGGTAGATCGATAGATATTTGGTATTTAGATAGATAGAACCCGTCATGGAGCTGTGATGTCACTCTGTGTGTCTGTGATCGTCAGGTCTGAGTCGAGCAGCGATGCCCTTCGGTCTGATGAGGAGAGAGCTGGCGTGTGAGGGATACCCCATCGAGCTGCGCTGCCCAGGAAGTGATGTCATCATGATCGAGACGGCCAACTACGGTCGCACCGACGACAAGATCTGCGACGCTGACCCCTTCCAGATGGAGAACGTGCAGTGCTACCAGCCAGACGCGTTCAAGATCATGTCACACAGGTACAAATCTCTCTCATCTGCTCCTGACTGCAGTTCTATCTTGAAAACTCTTGGGATATTTTAGCATGGTGACGTGCATGCAGTGTTACTGTGCTTGGTCTTGGTGGAATAGATCTGCTCTGCTGCTGGTTATTGCTGTAGTTCTATCTTACTGCTGCTGCTGGCACTGCATATGCCGATAAAGACCTACTGCTGCTGCTCAGATAGCATAGAACACATCTATACAGGTGGAGCTGGAGAAGGTGCGCTGCGTAATGTTCAAGTTAATGCTAATGAATTATTTAAATATAAAGCATCAAGCACATTAACTGTGTATGCGGCATGAACCAATCAGCTTGTGCCAAGCGACGAATGCTGAGAATATTGACAGTTAAGCGTGCATCGACCCGCGCCATCTCCCGAGCAGGGTTAAGCTTATGGACCTGTTGCTATGACAGCAAGTCCCGGATGAGCGTCGAAGAACCAAACGATTCAAGATCAGGCGAAATGATCAACAATCAAATCCAGCTAACTTAGTTAGCGAAGTACCAAGAACGGACCCCAGGAATACTTCCAGAAACCACTGTCAGTAAACACTATCCTCCGAGACATCTGCAGATGGCAAATAAAGCCCTATAATATAAAATCCCCAGAAGCCCGATACGTCCTGTGGGCCAAGACTCCTTCCATTCTTGTTGAATATCGGCTCATTTGATGTGAAATTCTTTTAGTTTTCATTTTATTCAAATGTAAAAACATTTCTAAATATTTGTATATGAATATACATATATACTTTGTGACAAAATTGTCTAAATCAGATCTTTGGAGAACCAGAATAATTTTTGGTTAAAGTAAGTAATGTTTCTAATGTGTTGGTCATAATGGTAATCTTTATGTAAAGGCGCTGTAAGTATGTGATATGTGTGTGTGTGTGTGTGTGTGTGTGTGTGTGTGGATGAGATTATGCGTGTGTTTGAGTGTTTTGGCGTCAGTGTGTCTCCCCAGTGTTTGAACTGCTGCTGTTTCCTAGAAGAACAAATCAATGCGGCTTCGCTCTATCCATTTCCACAGAGAGAGAGAGAAGAGCAGGGCTCCTTCATTGAGTTGAGCTGATGAGAGATGATTCACATGATCTCATTCTGAAGCGTCTCTCAGACGTTCTCACCCTGTTATTGACATCTTTGGCGACTCCTCTCCTCTGAGCAGTGCGAGACTGATGATGTGTGTTTCAGGTGTAATCACAGTGTGTGATGATCATATGTGTGTGTGTGTGTGTGTGTGTGTTTCAGGTGTAATCACAGTGTGTGATGATCATGTGTGTGTGTGTTTCAGGTGTAATCACAGTGTGTGATGATCATGTGTGTGTGTGTGTGTGTGTGTGTGTGTGTGTGTGTGTGTTTCAGGTGTAATCACAGTGTGTGATGATCATGTGTGTGTGTGTGTGTGTGTGTGTGTGTGTGTG
>JAUCMU010000001.1:24309222-24321608 GCA_032275025.1 Enteromius treurensis
AAAGCAGAATCACCAAAGAAGAAAATCACTATTTCTGTGTCACCATTTTAGTGTTCAGTGTTTACTTTAGTTGGGCCCTTGACCCTTAATTTTTTAACTTTATTATTTGTTTGGCTGCTGTAACTCAGTTATAACAGACAGCCATGCAAAGAGTAAAATTCACCACAAGAAAATTGTGCAGTGATTTGAGCAACTTAAGTGTTCTTCGACGATGTTTCCATCTCTATGAAGCATATTAGTTCAGGTTGTCGTAGAGTTGTCAGACAGATATCTAAAAAATCATGAAATTGATGAAATGCCCTTACAATAAAAAAGAAATCATTTGACTTCAAGTATCAGTGTGAGAATCACAACTATGGTGACCATCAGAAAAGAAACTCGTAGCCAATCAAAACTCATCCATGGCTACCATCATGCATTGCAGCATGAATAAATTATCAGCACATAAATTATTGTCTTTGTAACTTCTTTTATTTGAATATGCTGTTTATCACCATTGTTGAGACTCATACACTGATTCCTGATGTCTAAATTTGCTTAAAACAAAGATTTTTTTTTTCCTTTTTCAATAAAAGCATTGATTAATAAAACCTTCCAGATTTTATATGAAACACAGATTCAGTTCAGAATCACAAGATGTTCTAATCAATAAAGGAAGCTCACACTCTTCTGTGATTCAGCTAAAAAATAATTGTTAAGTCTGGACTCAACCATCAGCACTTAGACACTGTAGTTCTTGACAAATGTCTGTCTGTTAGAACTGAGCTACAACAGATAAAGTAAAGTTAAAAAATTAAGGGTCAAGAGCCCAACTAAAGCACACACTGACACTGGAACGGTGACACATAAAGTGTGATTTTTAAAGTGTGACGTATAGATATGGTCCTGGACCGACAGACACAATATAGACATGATCTGCACGTCTATCCGATGTCCAGTGTTTAGAGAGAAGTCTGTAAATTTAGTGAGAAATATGTTTTAGGTTCATATTATGACCTCTCACATTTGAATTTAAATCCTGGAAAATCTCAGTCCAAATAACTCTTCCAAATCGAATTATTTTCTCATAAGAAAAATTAGGGAAACAGCTCAAAGAATAGGATGAGTCTGAGATGTGGCTGGGATCTCTTCCATGTGTTTACTTTCTCAAGAAAAACAGATCTTAGATTGTAATGGGATTTTATAGGAAATGTTTGAGTTGAAATCCTGGCAGATCTGAACACCGTTTGAGATGAGATCTCTTCCAAATCCCATCATTACTCACGTTTTAAAAATCTGAATTTCGTGACATTAGACTGCAAATCTGATAGATTGTCTGTTTAACCTCTCTGTTGTCTCCTCTCAGACCCCCTGTCAACGCCTCTTCTCTCCACCACTCCTCCGAGTGCGCTCTCCACCACCGTGTCCATGGGCTTCAGCCCCACTTCCATCCCGTCCATCACCTTCCACCCGGTGGGGGCTATAAACCGGGCCCCAGCTGGACGGCCCATCACAGCCACGGTCCCGGTGACCATCAGGCCTCCCCGCCGGCCACAGGGGCCCCGCACCCCCATGTGTGAGGGCCGGGTGACCCGCGGGGTCCAGTGGCCTCCGACTCATCGTGGAGAAACGGTGGAGAGGCCGTGTCCCAAAGGATCGCTCGGTCAGTAGGGTGGTGTCAGCGGGGGGTTTCGTGTGTGTAGTCATCATGAGTCTGTGATTCAGTGTTTCAGACAACAAAGAATGATTTCCTTTCAGTTCTAAGTGTTTGATCAGCATGTAACCAGCAGCAACATTATCTGTCTGTTTAACAGGTTGTAGCTGATAAACAGGTCAATGCTTTCTGTTTGTAGCATCTTGATGATGTCTTTCATTCTAGTATCGCACCTCTACTGGATGAGTTATTATAATACATCCACACACGCTGCTGAACCCTCAGTGAACTCGCCCATGGACAGTCGAGAGGCGTTTCATGGCTTCATGAGAAAAATCGTCCGGAAAATTGAGAGATATCTGTTAATACTGAAATCTCTAACCTTGGGTTTGAGAAGTGGTTGAGATCTCGAGGATAAAATGGAGAAACATTTGATCTTTAGGGAGTTTTATGAGAAATGTTTGAGTTCTGTGACTTTATGTTTTGAAATCTTGGCAGACCTGAGCAGTTTTAGTTGTTGTTTCTTCCTAATCTCATCATTTTCACATTTGAGAAATCGGTAGCATTTGATCCTAAGTGACTTTTGTGACTTTAGATTGAAAATCTGGGCAAAGTTTCAGATATTATCAGACAATTGGGGAAGCGGGAGACTTTTGCATCAATTTATATTCATAACTGTTAGATTTCTTTGTGTAATGCATTTAAGTGCTCTTATTTTACATTTGATGACATATTTTCATTCTAGCGCCGTGTCTCTGGTGGATGGCTCTGTATAATATATTCACACACGCTGCTGAACTCTCAGTGAACTCGCCTCTGGACAGTCGTGAGCTGTTTCATGGCTTCTGTTTGTCATAAGCTGTCTCCTAGTCATTTGGACAAAGCCCCCAGACACAATCAGTTTTTATTGTAGTAATGTATTTAGCGTTATTATTAGATGCAAGCATTGATTCTAACAGTCATCAGTGTTTTGACTTGATCATACAGATCACATCAAGACACATGCAGGTCATATGCTAATGCTAGTTTTAAAGTCACACTGCAGAGGAAAACTTCATCTAAAACTAATTTAAATGCTATTTTCTTATTGTATTGTAATTTTTGCACATGCAGTTTTCATAAACTCAAATGAATTGAGAGATTACATGAAAATGTTCATTTATAATGCTCTATTTGTTATACAGCAGGACCTCCAAAATGAGGTATTTTTATCAATTGCAGAAAAAAGAAATTATATAATGAGCATTCTGAAATCTGAAATGAACTTAAAATCCTAAAGTTGGAAAAAATAAGTGTGCATGCGTCTGCCAGCTTCGTCATCTTGAATGAAATGTTGAATGCTGACATAAAAGTCATCCCGCCCTTTGAGGGGCTTTCCACTGTTACTAGGTCAGATGTTTCTTTAAAGCATCAAAATAGTCTCTCCAAAGATTTCTCTTTCACTGAGGATCTGACTAATTCTGCTCCGATACTTTGAAAGCCTTTTGTTTTGGGGTATTTTGAACTGGATTCCCTCTTATCAGGATTTCCTCTTCCTACACCGTCGCCCGATTCAGATTGTGTTCTGTTTGGCAGCTTTACTCACTTCTCACTGTTCATGCAGGTATCGCGTCGTATCAGTGTATGGCTGATGACGTGGCCTGGAACTCCAGAGGCCCTGACCTTAGCAACTGCACCTCACCCTGGGTCAGCCAGGTCTCTCAGAAGGTCAGTCCAGGACACACACACAGACAGAAAGAAAGAATTAGCAGACATCCCTAAAGAAGATATTTGATGTCTTTCTCATCTTTGTAGATCAAGAGTGGAGAGAATGCAGCACATATCGCTGCTGTACTTGTCAATCACACACGTGGGCGGGTCTACGCTGGTGATGTCACTTCCTCTGTGCGTCTGATGGAGCAGCTGCTGGACATTCTGGACTCACAGCTTCAGGCGCTACGACCCGGAAACAAAGAGTCAGCCACACGCAACTACAACAAGGTACACACACGTGGGTCTCTCTCTTAATAGTCCTACACCTAAACCTACCCCTTACAGGAAACTTAGATTTAAAAGAAACTTCTAAAAGTCACTAAAAAATGCCTGCACGCACGCACTCACACACACAGCTCTCAGAGTAACAGTTTCTGGGTCTCTTATAGCTTCAGAAGAGAGAGCGGACCTGCCGAGCGTTTATTCAGGTAATCATGCAGCACACAGTCACACACACATACACACGTGTCCCAGTGTCCGGTGCTCATATGTGTGTGTGTGTGTGTGTGTCAGGCGGTGGTGCAGACAGTGGATAACCTGCTGCGTTTGGAGGCTCTGGAGTCGTGGCAGGACATGAACGTCACAGAACAGTCTCACACCGCCACCATGCTGCTGGACGTGATGGAGAAGGGAGCGTTTCTGCTGGCCAATAACCTGTACGGGGGTCACTTCAGCGACCGTGCGCCCAACGTCGGTACGACAGACGCCTAGCAAAACACTCAAACACAATCTGAAGCAGCTGTTTTCTGTAAGAATACGTGTTAAAGTTTCATTTATATGCGTCAAGCGCAGCTGCATCATTACTCCAGACTTCAGTGTCACATGATCCGTCACCGGATTTGTGCCTCAAGACACATTTCTGATTATTATTATATTATATTGAAAACAATTGTGCTGCTGAACATGATTGTGGAACCCATAAAATGTTTTATCTTTCAGGATTCACAGATGAATAGAAAGTTCAAAAGAATAGCATTTTATTTGTAATAGACACCTTTTGTAACATTATAAACTTTTTGATTCATTTAATGCAACCTTGAAGTTTTTTGGATGTGCCACATTTTACGCTACATTTACATTTTTTTAAAGGCAAACATGTGTGTTTCAGATCTGGAGGTGTATGTGCTCAACACAGAGATGGAGCTGAAGGATCTGTCCTTCCCGAACTCGTACGACAGCGACAGCACCATCCACGTGTCGGCCTCCACCATCAAACAGTACAGCCGCAACGGTCAGTCTCTCTCTCTCTCTCTCCGTCTGTCTTTCTCAGACACTCACACTTTCTCCACGCAACACGCATCCAGGCCAGATTTCCCGCTGTTGCCATGGCAACAGTCACCATGGTCACCGGCTCCTGTGTGTGATGATGCAGATTATTTCGAGAGCTGTGTGGGATCGATCGTGTTGTGTAGATCTTACACACGTGTGTGTGTGTGTGTGTGTGTCCATCAGGTCAGGTGAAGGTGGTTTTCACGCTCTATAAGAACCTGGGCTCGTTCCTCTCCACTCAAAACGCCACGCTGAAGACGGACGGTGAGCTGAAGTCAGGAGGACACGGTCTGGCCGTCAACTCACACATCATTTCTGCCTCCATGAACAAAGAGTCCAGCCGTGTGTTTCTGACCAAACCCGTCGAGTTCACGCTGAGACACCTGCAGGTGCAAACACACACTCATTCTCATTTAAACACTGGCCGATGCCAAGACAATCACACAGAAAATGTACTCACTTTTAAAAAATGAATACTTATATTCATCAAGGACACATGAAACTGATCAAAAGTGTTATAAAAGACTTCAAATGAATCCAATCAGCAACTTTCTGTTCTTCTGTGAATCCTGAAGTATAAAACGTGTCTCAGTTTCTACAAAAATATACATATACAATGTTTTCAACATAATCAGAAATGATTCTTGAGCAGTGCATCGGCATATTAGAATGATTTCTGAAGGATCATGTGAGATTTCAGTTTGATCACAGAAATAAATTACATTCTTTTAAATTGTAATAATATTTGACATTTTTTGCTGTATTTTTGATCGAACAATTGCAGCCTTGGTGACTTTAAAACACATCCTACCAAACACAACTAATTGTACCGTACATTAGAACAAAAAGCAAGTTTAATTATATATCGTTCAAATGAGGAAAAATGTTTATTTGGTAAAAATGTGTTTAAGAAGAATAAAAAATAAAAAAAGTAATTAAATAAAAAACACATTTTCTCAGGTGCTCTCAGACATTACAGCAACAGAAGCACACTCCTCTAACAGTGCTTGTGTTTTGACAGCTGGAGAATCACTTCAATCCCAACTGCTCCTTCTGGAATTACTCGGAGCGCTCGATGACGGGTCAGTGGTCCTCACACGGCTGCAGACGTCTGCACAGCAACAACACACACACCACCTGCGCCTGCTCGCATCTCACCAACTTCGCCGTGCTCATGAACCACCAGCAGCCCGCCGTGAGTCTCACACACTCTCACACAAAACCTTAACCCTTCCGTCACTGACGCTTTGTTGTTCTCTGTGTGTCAGTACCCCGGCGGTGTTCAGGGTCTGATCCTGTTCGTCATCACGTGGGTGGGGATGGTGATCTCTCTGGTGTGTCTGGCTCTGTGCATCTCCACCTTCTGCTGCCTGCGAGGCCTTCAGAGCGACCGCACCACCATCCACAAGAACCTGTGCCTCACCCTCTTCATCTCACAGCTCCTCTTCCTCATTGGCATGGACAAGACACACTACACTGTGAGTTCATGAGAGCCAGACCTCATCAGAGCAAAACCAGACCACACCTGACTGCATCAGAGTAAACCAGACCACACCAGATTTCATCAGAGTAAACCAGACCGCTTTAGACTAAACTAGACCTCAATTAGACTAAACTAGACCTAATCCGAGCAAACCAGACCTCATCAGAGCAAAACCAGATCATACAAGACTGCATCAGAGTAAACCAGACCTCATCGGAGCAAGACCAGACCACACCAGACTGCATCAGAGTAAACCAGACCACTTTAGACTAAACTAGACCTCATCAGAGCAAAACTAGACCACACCAGACAGCATCAGAGTAATCCAGACTGCTTTAGACTAAACTAGACCACACCAGACAGCATCAGAGTAATCCAGACTGCTTTAGACTAAACTAGACCTCATCAGAGTAAACCAGACCACATCAGACTAAACCAAACCTCATCAGACTAAACAATCAACCTAAACCAGAGCACATAAGAGAAACCCAACAAATCTTTATGAGACTAAACCAGTGCTCATGCATCAGGTGTTTGTGTGTGCAGGTGGTGTGTCCGGTTCTGGCCGGTCTGCTGCACTTCTTCCTGCTGTCCGTGTTCTGCTGGCTCTGTATGGAGACGGTGCAGCTCTATGTGCTGATGGTGGAGGTGTTTGAAAGCGAGACGTCTCGTCGTAAGTACTACTACCTCTCGGCGTACGGCTTCCCCACGCTGGTGGTGGCCATTTCCACAGCCATCGACTACAGGAGCTACGGAGGACCCAAAGCGTGAGTGTTTCCACTGCAGCACTCGTGTGTGTGTGTGTGTGTGCGCGCTTCATTTCTCTCTCGTTTCATCTAGTTGCTGGTTGAGGGTTGATAACTACTTCATCTGGACGTTTATTGGCCCCGCCTCCCTCGTTATTCTGGTAAGACTCTGAAGACATCTTTAGATTGTTTACAACATATTTAACATATTTGCACATTTGTATGTAGATTGAGCTTTGATTTTTATATCACCATATTTCTATTGTATACATATATATAAAATCATTTAACAGCACTAATATATACAGGTTATATATGTTTATTTTCATTTTCACTTACAAGCACAATTAAATAGTTTATTTACTTATTTGTTTTAATTTCTTTTATTTAAAACCAATTTTATTACACATTAATTTGAATTAGACAAATATATTTATATTTTCTTAGGCCTCTTCAGAACATATCCTGATGATTATCGCATATCTCAGAATACAGTGTGCTCCACTAGACCCTCTGTTTCCTGCTCTCGTAAGAGCCGCCTGACCTTTGAACTCTTGTGTTTAGTTGAACCTGGCAGTGCTGGTCATCACCATCCACCGGATGCTGCGTCACTCCACCGTCCTGAAGCCAGACTCCAGCCGATTCGACAACATCAAGTGAGAATGCCGGGGTCAGAGGTCACGCAGTGTTTTTCCTGTAGCCTAGGCTACAGCACACACTATTTCTCGGACATGTAAACGCTCTCTTTAGACGCTTCTCATGACCTATTGCTGTTGATTTGACCAAAACTAAAAACATGAAGAAATAATAATAATAAACTGTGAATTTATTCATATATCTGCTGAGAGGAATGTTAAGTTCATGCACTCACACTGACCAAAAAATATCGCCAGTTTGTTTATTTGTTTCACATTTCACATTAATTATAGCTTTATTCAGAATTAGTTTTTGTTTCTTTTTTGTTTTATGTTTTCGTTCATTTTTTTAAACATGCAGTAAGTTTTTTCATTCATTTAAAATTGAGTTCTAGTTGTAGCTATTTTGATTTAATCGGGGTTTTTTAGTTTCAGGTTTTTTCAAGCACGTCTATTTAGCTCTTATTCATTTTATTCACTCGTTTTAGCTTGTATTAACTTAATTTAACAGGTGTTTTTATTTATGTGTATTTTTTGTGTGTGTCTGTGTTGAGGTGCTGGACGCTCAGCTCGGTCACTCTGCTGTTACTGGTGTCTCTGACCTGGATCTTTGGCCTCCTGTTCATGAATGACAACAGCGTGGTGATGGCATACCTCTTCACCTCCTTCAACGCCCTGCACGGCCTGTTTATCTTCCTCCTGCACTGCGCACTGCAGAAGAAGGTGTGTGTGGCACTTCACGTGTTTCCTTGCATGTGTTTGTCCTCCTGACCTGGTTTCACACGCAGCTGTGTGTTCAACAGGTACAGAAAGAATACAGCAAATGCTTGCGTCAGTCGCCCTGCTGCGGCCACGCCTCCTCCACTGGTTCCCACGGTTCCCTCAAGAGCTCCGCCCACCGAGGCAACAATCGCTACTATGGCGGCAGCCAATCACGACACGCGCCAGCACAAAGACAGGTAACACACACGTGTCTGTGCCTGATATCATCAGCCTTACAGGAATCTGCACACCTATGGTTTAAATCTTACCTGTGTGTGTGTGTGTGTGTGTTCAGAGCCGTATCAGGAGGATGTGGAACGACACTGTTCGACGGCAGACTGAATCATCATTCATGGCAGCTGAGATCAACAACACACCCACACTCACCCGAGGTGAAATACACACACTCACACACTCACCCAGCACCAGTCGCCACCGCTAATCGTTTTAAATAGATAGAAAACATTACATTTTGCTTTTGTAAAAATTTAAAATATTACTATAAATAAAGAGAAAAAATATCATTAAATTTAAAATCATTTTCTGCGTATACATTATTAATAGATTAATTTATTTAATACATTTATAATACAGAGAAAAATTATCTAAAATGTTGACTTTATTAATAAAAACTGCAAATTATTAGTAATAAAGTTAATAAGAAAAATTGTAATTATCAAGAATTGATTTAAAAAGTGTGAACATTTTACCATGAACAATTTGTGCACAATATAAAATGTACAATATTAGTTTACTTAATATTCAGTGTGGATGCATTTTATTATTTTTATATATTTAATGATAATCATAACAAAAAATATTAGTAATATAAAAAAATATATAAAATGATACACCTAATGCTCTTTTAGTTGGTCTTCATAGTTGGTTATTTACATGCATTTTTCCCCCACAAAGTACACCATTTTTGGAGTTTTAAATTCACACCCTAAGGGCACCGTTTTCTGAGAACCACCCATGTCAACTCGCACAGCTGTTATGTATCCCTGCACCTCTGTAAGGATCGTGCTGTTTCTCCTCAGGCACTATGGGTAATCACCTCCTAGCCAATCCAATGCTACAGACACGCTCTGGCTCCTCCCCTTACAACACCCTATTGGCTGAAACATTCAACCCCCCCTCACCAGCAGTTTTCAACGCCACTGGTCAGTGTGTGTGATGAAAGCACTGTTTTGTGTGTTTTAGATGTGTTTCTCTTTATTCACTTGTTATTCTGTGTTTCTTCTCTCTTCTGTCTTGCTCTCTCTGTTCTGTCTCTTTATGAACTGATCTACAGGCACGTTCAGAAACTCGAGTACGGACACGTATTCACACTTTCTGTCTGTCTGTGTTTGTTTCATTTCCATGCTGCTGCTTCATTTTCACCTCCCTGCTGTATCAATTCAATTATTCAAATCAAGCATGACAAAAACATCAATCCTACTGGCTCATTTATACGGTATAACAAATACGTCACAGTGACAGGATCAGAGATCAGATTTTCCAAAGCTACAGAACTGGATTAATAACATGAATAAAAGCAACATCTGGGGGCTATTAAATAAAGTTAGTTGAACAGGGGCACTCTGTCCAGTTTTGGGTTTGGAATGACATGAGCGTGAGTAAATGATGACAAATCGTTAATTTTAGAGTTATTCTTATTACAGTTTTCGTGGAAAGAGTGAATGTTCATGCTCATTACATGCATGAGAAAACATAAACGCTAAAAGCATCATTGTTTGCACACATTCAAGCATATACAGCGTCTGAAAGCGTTTTTTCATACAGAATCAATTACATATCAATCCCACTATCACTAAAAAGTATCACCTTCAGAAAGAATGGGCTAAACTACATGCCAATAAACTAATTGCTAATTTAATTGCACATTTCTCCATCTGTCCTGTAGAGGGCACACTGTCGCGCAGCCGTGAGTCATGTGGGCTGGAGGGAGTCCGGCTCAACGGAAACTACAACAACAGCTACTCGCTTCACGGAGGGAGTTCGGATTTGCTGGGGGGCGTTCCTGTGGGATCAGGGGGCGTGTCTGGTGAAGTCAGCCCCGCCCTTTTGACGCCCCGAGGGGCAGAGCCCGCTGGCGGTTTAAGGCGAAACCTTTCTGACGCGGCGGCGTTGGAGAAGATGATAATATCCGAGCTGGTTCAGAGCAACCTGCGCCCTTCCACCGATCGCTACGGCAATGGACCGAGTTCCACGATGCACCGGCAGGATTACGCAACCTCGACATGTCACCGCGAGCCTCCGCAACGGCCCTTGCCCCGCCCACCTCCACCGCCTCCACAGGACGAGGAGGAGCTGCTTTACAAAGCGCTGGAAAAGCCACGCCTACCTGACAAGCCACGCCTACCGGATAAACCCCGCCTGCCGGATAAGCCCCACCTCCTGGAGCACACCCAGTCTGTGTTTTACCAGAGCGAGGAAGACTCTGAGAGCTTCTCGGCCGAAATCACGGATGGTGTGGGCGGGACCGGACCTGACTCCGCCTCCCTGTACGCACGGGATCGTGATTCTTCTTATCCTGACAGCAGTCCTGAGGCGTTGGGTGCGGAGCCTCATCCCACGCTCCCACCGGATGAGCTATACTTCAGCTCGGGACGGCAAGCGCACATCTCTGCTTTTTACCAGCCACCGCCTCGCAGGACCAACGACGAGGCTCGGCTGGGATTGCAGCCGTCGCAGGGGGAAGGCGACGGACAGATGCAACTGGTGACGAGTCTGTGACTAGGGCGCTGGTGACCAGGACACGTAGATCTGGAGGAGGACAATGAGGGTGGACGTCTTCAACAACACCATCATCATTGCAATTAGCATCTGAGTGAATCTCTCGAAACCATGCGTCTGGTTTGTAGGTCACCCCAAAAGTTTTGATTGCACTTGGTTTTGTAGTGAAACGTGAGCCAGGCATGTTTCCGTGAGATTCTCTCATAAGTATGAAGCTACTTTCAGATCATGGAAACCATGACTGTATGTCCTGAGATCTCCCAGAAAGAGCAGTGTGCTGAAAAGGAGATCCCTGCTGAGATGATTAGGATGATGATGATGATGATGATGGCAATGCTGGCGTCCTCCTCCACGTCTCTGTCTCCTGGTCACCCAAACACCCACCCTGCTCATCTCACTGCCATCCAAACACATCCGTTTGTCCTTTTTGAGAAGAAATCTTCTCATCGGGTAGTTTTACTTCCATTCATCCATCCTCCATCTGTTATCTGCTGAAAAAAACTGTTTAAGCCATCCTGTGGTGGATAGCTGGTCTCTTGGCCGGGCCAAACTAGTACATTTTGATGGTCTTGGGAGAGAGAGACCATCTGAAAACCACCTTTGGCTGGTTGAGACTAGTTTTTCAGTGAGATTTCTTTCATTCAGGGTGGTGTGGTGTATGAGTGTAGAACTTTTATCAGAATGTGATAACACTTACACTAGAGATCGCAGCTCTTATACATGCCAAAAAAACAACAACAACAACACATATTTACACTCTTGGGGAGCAGGTACGGTCGGGATCACGCTCTCACTGTCATAAAAGTCAACGGTTAGAAGTCACGGGTTTAACATGTCAAGCAAATCAACCAGACTGTTGTTTTTGAGCAGCGTGGCGAATAAAAGAACAAAAACATACTCTTGCGCTACCTGTCTGGACGCAACCCAGTCATTCGTGTTGGTGTTTAGGAAACTGACCAATCATGTGGCTGGGTTTGGAGAACATTGACTCAACGATCTGCCCCCTTCCTGTGTTTAAGTAGGATGATCCAGGATGTGACGTTTAACGGGAGACAGCCGAAAGATGGCTGCTCGCAACTTCCTGTAAATAAGAACTGAGAGACGGAACGTCTCTGGACATGCTTCTCTTTCACTTACGAGTTTATGGTTGAAAAAAAAGTCTAAAGAATATGTAGATGAACTGATGACACTGTCTCCTCTTTCACAGCAAACTCCCTGGTGTTAAATGAACACTGCCAGGTGTCTATACGTGTCACACTACAGACTGTTAAAGTATCAGAGAAGCAGTGGTAAAGTTAATGAGGTAATTAAGAGATTGATTGAGTGATGATTGATCATTATTGAAGACACCTGATGTTAACAAACAG
>JAUCMU010000001.1:24330009-24346368 GCA_032275025.1 Enteromius treurensis
GACTGAAAGAGGCAGGGAAAAATTCTCATTGTGACGAGTAAAGTGTATCTTGCCTTGCTGGGCAGCTCTCTGGGTGCCCAGCACCCCCAAAGCTCTGAACCTAGAGTCGCCCCTGGATCAGGCCCATGGGTGATTGTCTTTTAAGCCAAACTAACCTACAAAACTGAGATAAAATGACTATAATAAATCCATACAGTATGCACCCCTGTTGTGATGATTCGAAAATCCTGATATATTCCAAACGAATCGAATACATCTGATGTATGTTTTTAATTTTAGAGCTGGGTTTTCCAGAATGTGTCTTGTTTACTTTTCCCCAAAGTGCGATCTGATCACGGGTTTGGAAAATAAAACAAAAAGACCCGTCCACATTCAGGAAGCTCTTCAGAGTCACTTTCAAAGGGGAAGCTGACAGAAATCGCTGAGATGAACTCTCTCATGTGATTAACGTATTACAGAAACAGAATCACCTCCTCACTGAAGAGAGAGCTCTGTAATATCTGTCTTGTCTACAAACACTTGCACTTGGAGCTGATAAGATAAGAAAACGCATATGTTGTCGAACAGGTCAGTGATGTCATACGGGATGTGACAGGAGTAAACAAGGATCTGAGAAAGTGACTGTAGGCGTAGGACTGCTTCTACACCTTTGCGTATGACATCACTTCCTATAGTCGCTCAGGCTCGGCTGCACAGGTTTTCACTTGCAGGAGAGACTTCCAGGCACAGGGAACTATTTTTAGAACAATTAAAACACACAGTCACGTTGAAACACCGGACGCTCCCATGTGCAGGAACTAATTTCATTCAATTTACATTTTTTACTTAAACATCTGTTCAAAATGATATTTGGTAAAGACATCCAAGGTCTATAAAACAAATCATTATGTATGAACATCTCCCAGTAAATGAATCATCAATGGATTAAAAGGTTTTAAAGCAGAAGCAATAAATCAGTGTCAGCCGGGCTCCGGTCTCTCGGCTGACACGAACAGTGATAGTTAAATTAATATCAAATATCAATACTAGAGCGGAAATGTAAGTCTGCTTGGCCTTTTGATGAGGTAAAAATCAGCAGTATGACACGTGCTTAAAAATATCAAGAGCGACTAACATTTGTTACCAGTTAGCTAGTGTATTTTCTGGACTACTGAAAATAGGTCAAATGAAGATTCAGCATCAAGCAACACAAAAACCAGAAGCTAATCTGGAAGAAAAGAGGATTTGCTGCAAAGAGAAACCCGTTTGGAGAGATCACCTGCACAGGTGCATTAACATTTAAAAAAGTCACTTAGCTCACATGCTTATGCTGTCAGACATTTGTTGGAGTTAGACCCAAAACGAACAATGTCAAAATGTTACATTGATTAAAGTACATTTATATATATATATATATATACATATATATATATACACATCAAAATGTAACTTCGGTGTTTTGTTAAAGGGAGTGAGTTTAGCACTCCGAGCATTGGGGTGTAAGTGTGCGCGCAATCTCCACACAAGACGCGCGCCGCACTGTGTGAACGAAAGCATTATTGGTACGGGGTGTCAAAACCAGGGGATAAATCCATGAAATAATGAGCGGAATACGGAGCCAGTCACAGAAATTCACACTTTGCTCTCCTCCTGTTTTCCACCTCCGTGTGCGCAAGAGCGAAAGAAGCGGAAAGTCAGTCGGTTTTTCTCTAAACCTCCCTCTTCGCGTCTGGGTCTCTCTTTCTCTCTCCTGTGGGCGGGAGGAGGAGGAGACGAGGGAAACCCGTTAGTTCCTCATTACAAGCGGCTATATAAACTCATATATATGTTTCCTCTCGAGCAGAGCTGCACCCGCTGTAAATCGCTTTATTTACACGCCGTTTCTCGAGATGTCCGCGTCCTCAGATGTAGAGAGTCAGTCGCCCGCCGTGCGCCCCCGCAGCCGGTATCTGGACACCTTCCTCACCGTGTCCGTGATCGCGCTCTTCTTCATGCTCATGGTCGCGGTCACTGGAGCGCTGTACTTCGCCAAACACATCGAGAATGAGTTGAACAATAGGACGACGCGACATGGAGCCGGAGTTACGGGCTCTGTTGATGCGATGATCGGAGACGCCGGGTACGCGTATAAGGTGAGTTAGTAAATGGATTGAAATCAAATGTGCTCAGTGTGTTCCAAGGCATTGCTATGATTGGACAGGTGTGTTATTTCAAAATACATTTAAATTATTTGCACGCATGATATTCATTCGGTTACAACTTTATTTATTTGTATTGACAAAGATTAGTAGACTACTGCATGTTTCAATTCAACTCAATTTTTCTTTAAATTTGTAAAAATTTAACCGAACTGCTAGGTTAGTCTATATTTGACCCAAAGTTGGCTGTAACAATAAAGCATTTAAATAATAATAATAATAAATTGCATAACATGCCATGAAACACATTTTATTCAGTTGTTTTGGTGTTGTTGTGGTGTTTCAATGAACCAAGTAAGCTCTGATCTGAAGAACGTGCAATGAAACATAAAGAATATTTATAATCTGTATCAAACTTTGTTGCATCGCCCGGAAAAAGTAGTCAAACCTGTATCTGATGTTTTGTTTCTTCTGTCTTCCTTTTTCTAGAGGCAGAGCTTTGCTTACCTGAGGGCCACTGAAAGTAAGTTTCATGCTATTTTAGTTCACACCTTTAACTTTAAGCATGTTCTCTAAAACATAGTGAACTCGTATTGAACCCGGAAAATCCTGTTAAAGTCTTGGGACTAAGCGTGTCTCTCATTGTCTCCGCCCCTTAGATGAACTCAAAACAGGTGTGATGGCATGGGAAACCTTCGCCTACGGACAGGAAAACACCATTGGCTCTTTCTACGAATATAAGAAAAGCCAGAATGTGCTGAACATCAAAGAAAGCGGAAGCTACTTCTTGTATGTCCAGCTCAATTTTTCCTGCACTGGAAGATGTCTGTCCGGCCAGTTCACTGTCACCTTTTACAATAAACAAAACACAGAGGAGCTCACCTGCACCGTCTCGCTGCCTGAGTGGAGCAAAGAAACGCCTCACAGTCAGACGTGTTGGCGCGTCGTGACCTTTCCGGAAAACGAGAACCGCCTCATGGCCAAATCACAGGCTGAAGGCCAACTAAACGACTGGAAACTGGAGATGAATGATTCTGGTTTCGGGATGTTTCTGGTGGACGGATTAGGAGCGCTGCGTCACACGTGATCTGACTGTTTTTAATGCTCCGATGAGCAGGACTCCACTAATGTCCACAGACTCTCCCGGCTAATTTGGCAATGCCTTGAGCTAGCGAAAAGAGTGGCTCGTTCACGTTTTAGCCACGTTATTCAAATGCTTTCTGCCAAATTTTGCAGACTTCCCTCTACAGCAAAAGCTCCGGAAATGGGCTTGAACCAATAAGCAATGCTTCTGAAGCACTATTTATAATTGAAGTATTTATATTTGTAACATGTTATATATTTGCAATATTTATATTCGTATTTTGTGTATAATGTACATAGTGTGTTTAAACATTTGTAGACATCACTACCTGTGCGAGGCGTCAGAACGAACCCTTGCGTTCGCTGATGACATGTACTGTATTTATTCTACTGATGTTTAGATGCATCACAAGAAAAAATAAGGAGTGAACTTCGACCAGCACGTCAACACTAGTGCCTCGGTTTGGTATATATACGTTTTGCCGTACGTTAAAGGACTCAAAAAGCTGCATGTGTGCGTGGACATCTCTTCGTGTGTGGTGTGAAGGAAAGCACCGTATGAATGCTAACAAACTCAGGAACTCTAGCGATGAATGTAACGACGATGACTGTGTGTGAAATGCTTTGTTATGTAAACTCAGAGTATTTAATAAAAATGCTACATTTTTAATTTACGTAGCTGTGGGCTGTTTGTTGGGGTGAGATGAGGCTAGCGCTCTTCCGTGTTAGTTAAGGCTGATGTTGCAGCGCTGTTGTAGAGTTATTGCAGAGTTTTATTTAAGCATCAACTGAATCTAAGATGCTTCTCCTAAAATAGAACAGACACAAATGAGTCAGAAGCTGGCATCCGGTAATGGTTGCAAAATAAGATGTCTGGAGCACAGAAGCAGCAGCAGAGGTGTACTGTATGTGTAGCAAGTGACAACAATGCTTTATCTTTTATGCCAGAAATCATCCGGATATCATGTTCCATAAAGACATCTTTTAAAATGTCCTAATGTAAATATACCCAAACTAATGTAATGTGCATTAAGAACTTCATTTGGACAAATTTAAAGGTGAGTTTCTTAATGTTTAGATGTTTTCGCACCCTCCGATTCAGATTTAGGCTAATTTCCTTTAGACACAAATCTCCTTTTGATTGCTTTGATGTCTGGGAGAAGCTGCTGAGATGGTAATGGGATCTCATGTGTGACTTACTTTCCTGTGGTGAGGTCTAATCAGGCCTTTTGGGAGGAAAGTTCTGCCCTACATCAAGGCCACCTTGCTCGCGTCACTTTCTGTCAGAGGCGAGAAAGCAGGTTTCGGTCCTCACCGCATACTGACACATCCGCACAAACTCGGCAAACAAACAAACAAACAGGCCAAGTTAGCTGGAGACCAAATAGATGTTGTCAGCAGATACTGCAAGTGAGTTTCAGAGACGACGCAGTGCACATGTGAAAAGCCTGCAGATGCTACACTAGCATCTCACCCACTTCACACTATAAAATTGCTCTGTTTCTCTCATACGGAAATGGCGTGAGTCAGTGTAAGATTCTCTTTATTACGTCTGACTGGAAGCGAGCAAGTGCAATACTTTGTGACTCGAGACTCTTTTTCTCAATACACGCTCTGGCAGTGATTCATCAGAGCACATTATTCCAATGAAAGTCTCACCGTCTGCCTCTGATGCAACTTTGATTTCTGTCTGCCATTCCTGATTTTTTGTTTTTGTTTTTCCCGTTTGGTCTGAAAAATGAGTTACCTGAAAATGCCACGGAAGGGTGGAAATCAATGCAATGCTGCTAGAAGTCAGATGAATTGAATTGTAATTTTTCATAATATGATTCTTCATATGTTGGCTGTTTGTTGTTATTAGTTTTTTCTTTTCTAGTTAGTCATGGCTGTTTTATGATTGGCTGAGAAATGTTACCTTCCCTTTCAAAAGGATTGGCAGCTTCTTCTTTTTAACGCCTCCAGGCAGCTACTTCACATGACTCGGGACACACCAAGGCAACGGTGACGACAGCAGACTGTGGCTCAGCTCATGTCGACAGCGTCTGGGTCTAAAGTGGCCCCGACACACCAAGCCGACGCTCGACAACCGACAGCCAAGTAGCACCTTTCTCATGCACTGATTCGCCAGCTGATCAGCCAATCGGAGCAATCGGATGGCACGTCTGACTGACAATCTCCTACGCCAATTTAACATGTCAAATCTGGAACTGCATCATGCAGTCTTTCTCCCGTTAGGCTAATATAAGTGAACGTATCGGTGTTATCCATCGAACCTCTTCGCTGCAAGGTGGCTCAGCACACATCCAGACAGCTAGATTTCAGTCATGCAAACACAGCTACTTCAACAGAAAGACTTTATCTAAGCTTGTCTTTAATAAAACATTTGTGCAGATGAAGCTGTCTTCTCATCTGGCTCGTGTCCAGCTCTTTACAGTTTCTCTGGAAATAGTTACAAGACAGAAGAAGGTCTGCATGATGAAAGATGTTGAGAAAGAGCCTGACTGCATATCTCACCCTGTCCAGCCGTCTTCCTGTTAGAAGAGCCAGGCTTCTCAGCAGGCGTACATGTTAAGGACGATATCACGCACTATTACTCAACAGACAAACAGACCAAGAGAAGGTGAGCAAGCTGCAAACGTGATGGTGTTGAAGCGCCAGAGATTGTGCTTCCTAACAAATCTGCAGCAATATAGACCTCCTTGTCCTGCTTAGACCTACTTCAGAAAGTAAGAACAGCTGGAAAAGGCTCATGGTTATCTGAGCAGATCTGCAGCCAGGCTCTGCTGAAGGCAGCTTGCGGCTCTCTTCTGCCACCTGTTGATGAAATGAAGAAGTAAAACACTGGCTTGGTGTCTGCAGCCTTCATCTCAGCAGACGCCTCTCATGCAGCTCAGGATAACACTGCTGCTTCCTCAACAGGACCTGGATCTCCACTGTTAAAAATGAAGCTTGCTTCTGAAGCTTTAACTTAGTGCAAAGAACATTGTAATAAAGCAGTAAAGACCCACTAAACAATGGTCTTTTTCAGACGTTGAAATGATATCCCCCGACAAGCCAGAATGAAAATTTTTATGATGGCTTGTCAGGGGATGTAATTTCAACGTCTGAAAAAGACCATTGTTTAGTGGGGAACCTTTATTTTTAAGAGTGTGCTCCTGATCTTTAAGTGTTTTGTCTCTCTACACCCTGAAATTTACTGTGATTTATGTGAGGAGAAGGACACGTTGATGGAGTAACGTCCGTGGTGCTGGATCAGCCCATCATCCCTCTGCTTTTAGGGTTACAGGTTTTGGCAGGAGTGTTCTTGTTTGCCGCTATGTTCGTCTCTCTCTGGTCTTTAGAGGAAAAGTGACTGATGCTTGGAAAGAACCCAGCATCTATTTTTTCTCTCATGCCACTCATTGCTCTCTCTCTCTCCCTCTCTCTCTCTGTCTTTCACTCTTTCTCTCTGAGTAACAGAAAGAGAGAACAGTTGGTTGCGTATAAAGACAGAAAGTTTCTGGAAACTTCCACCAAGATGCTAGAAAAGTGCTGAATCAGAAGAGCAGTCTCTACCGCCCCCGTCTTTCACTCTCGATCTCTCGCTTATCTTCTCACTGCTTCCCACAGCATCAAACAACATCCACAAACAACAATATCTACATCAGATCCAAGCACTATCTCTCAAGCCATTCACCTGTCTGTCCATCTGAATATCTATCCATGTGAATATCTAGCAGTGCTCTGCATGATTAATAACCAAACTCCGAAATGCAGCAGCTAGAGTCCAGGAAGTATGAGCATATTAGCCCGGTTCTGTCGACACTGCACTGGCTACCTATCAAACATCGTATAGATTTTAAAATCTTGTTAATTACTTATAAAGCCCTGAATGGTTTGCTCCTCTTTGCTTGAGCGCCTCTCTATGACATCCCTTTTAAGGTACAGACCTGATGTCAATTAGCTTAATTAGTTGCTCGATGTTCTCCCAGCTGAATCTTTTAGTCTTTTGTTGCCCCAGTGCCAAATTTTTCAAGAAGCGAAGCAAGCATTGAATTTGAAATGAGCTCATTCAGTGAGTTTAAGTGTTAAATATCTATCTGTCTGTCCTGTCTATATAAAAATCTACAGTGCCTGGCCGTTGGAGGAAGTGACATCGGACTCTTAGTTCTTCTTCCTGTTGTGTTCAGGTGCAGTGTGAGCGGCAGTGGAAGGAAACCAGCAGGTGTGTCAAACGCCATGCCAACCCGACCGCACAGTGTGATAATGAGTGTTGAGCGTGCAGACATCTAGATCTTACACTCATTTTCAGTTCATTAGCCCTCGGAACGTTAAAGTTCTCAAGGGGCTTTCTATGGGCAGTTATGTTTGAGATTTCAGCTTAAGATAAAATGCAGGAAGTAAGAAAAATTATGGCCGTATAAATCTGCGGCTTCCAAGCGCTCGAGTGAACTGAAGCCCCGAGCTCTAAAGAACATCCCGAGAGATCTAGTAATGCTCACACATATTGTAATTGTTTTATTCTAGGTTTTGATATTTTTGTGAACCTGAGGCGGAAATCCCTACGGTAGTGAAACACTGCATGTGTGTCCAGAAATTGCACCCTAAAGCTGATGTGTGCACTTTATACACACTAAAACATTTGTCTTACTTCTGTTTTTGCTACATTCTTGTGACTGCGCTGTGACGCCAAGATCAGCTCACAAGGAGAAATCCTATTTAATTGCTTCCCTCCAAAAAAATAATATATTACCGGTAAAACATCTACAAGTTTTACAGGACATCACCCTCAAAAAAAAAATCACAGATCATGATCACTTGTTAATAAAACGTTATTTCATTTATTTCACTGTCATTATTAACTGTATTGTTTGCAACTAGAGCGTTGTCTTCAGTATTGTGTTTGTGAAGCACTTTGGTCAACTAAGAAAACTTTTATCTTAGTGAGGAGGTGGAGCTGACCTCATTGCTAGCTCTTATGAAGACTGTGATTGGTTGGTTGGAAGGAAATATAAGAGCACTTACAGAGGAGAGTCTGTTATAAGCCTTTGCTTTGAAATGACAGTATATTTTTTCCTGTTTGCTGTACTCTCTCTCTCACACATTCACACACACATTATGCATATGTGTGTATATACATCTTTATTTTTAATTTACCATGCTGTCATCCTTAATGAACAGTGACAAAATAAGTTCCTGAAAGATCTGTAATTGTTTGGGTGATCACTTTTCTCATAGAAGGTTGTGACAGGCCCAAATCATTACTGCTGTGTTTTACAGTTGCTAAATGTGTTAATGTAGTGTGTACTCTCATTTCTGGCCCTTTGGCATGTCTGCGTCGGAGATGTTCGAATGACTCTAATGAGATCAGTCACAAACATGTGTAGCCTCATTTCTTCTCACTCTTCATGTTTCGTCCTTTTTCTCCACTGTTAAAGACATCAGTACTTCTTCTTACTCCTAGCAATTTTGGACCTAAAGACCTCTTTTGAAAGTTAAGATGCTTTCTAAATAACGTTTTTTTCTTTATTGAGATCCTTTCTTTAATTTTAAGAGGAAACACGTACATTTATAAGAACTGTTTTTATTATTTTTTTACTAGTAGCCACTCAACTCTCAGTACTAAGACTTTTCTCTTTTGTCTTATAAAAATATGTACCTCTGTGCACTTTTTGTGCAGCACTGTTTTTACGCACCTTACTGCACGTTTCACTGCAGTTTCAAAGAGAAGTGTCCACCGAGTGTCGCTACAATGGTATGTATTACGCCGGTTCAGAATTGAAACATCCGTCGGACTGTCGCTAAAAGTTAATCATGTTGGAGATATGCCCTGGACCAAATCTATCTCTAAACCTACCTGATAGTAGCCTGGGCCCGCCCATACTTCCTGTGACGCTACATTTTATTTTAGAGCATTTCCGTTCCCAAAAAAGTGGGAACCAATGAGAAACGAGAATTGTGTGAATATTACACTTTATAAATAGAAACTCCGTAAATTTGTGCACTAAGGAATAGAAGATATCAGAGTTTTGCAGTAATATGTACTTATTGGTACATATTTTGTTTCTTGCTAAAAAAGTGCACCAAGATACATTTATGCCATGAGACCAGGTAGGGTTTTTGGATGCACATGGTGTAGTACACCAGCATCTTCCAGCAGGGGCAAACAGACCCTCAGTAACCAGGCAAAGAAGACCCCTGGATCTGCCCCGTGGGTCACAGTGTTTGATTCACAAAGGCGAGCAGAAAATTTCAGCTGAGATTTTTGACGAGCAGAAAGAAAATCGAAAAGAAACTACACAGCCATATGCGTTTGTTTGTGGGTGACTGCAGGTTTTTTTGGAAACTTCCGCTGTGAATGCAGAAATGCGCTGAGTCAGGAAACGCAACCTCTGCCCCCCCCCCTCCAAAAAACCCGTTTGTTCCTGTGCTCTGTCCCCTTTCTGTCTGATTCCACCTCGCACCGCCACATCCTGCCGTCCCCACACATCTCCCTGCTTATCTCTGCCTTCCCTCCATCTCTCTCTTCATCTCATGCTCTTTGATGTGTAGCGCTGCAATGAGCACACGGATGTTGAAACACACAGCTAGAAAATAAGGAAGATAACGTGGTGTAGTGCAAGACCATTGTGACTCGCGAGAGAAGACTCTGACGTGCAATATTTTATTATTAGGATACACATGTAATGCACATTCCAGTCAGTATCAAAATACAGTTTGCATTTTTATAAATAACAACAAACAATGCCCCACTCCGAGCCAGAACATGAATGCACGGCTGAGTGCGTCGCCTCGTTGAATGGTTCACCCAAACATTTGCCAAAAGTGTTCTCAGGCCATCAAAAATGCAGATGAATTGGAAACTTAGCATTACAGCATTCAGAATGAGAGTTCAAACAGCTGATAAAAACATCCACACCACTCTAGTCCATAATCTGTAATAATGTTTCTGGTCCGGTCAGAATCAGGAGAGACATCTGCACAGATCAAGCACCGTTTACAAGGCAGCTCGAAACAAACGTGGCTGGGTTATGATGCGAGAGACAGCAGGAGGCCGTCAGGGAAGACTGGAGGGAAGAGTTATCATAGATTATGGACTGATGTTTTTATCAGCCTCATTCTGACAGCATCCTTTTTTAGGCATGTAATCTCTAAACTCCTCAACATCTTGCATGGCCTGCAAATGTTAGCAAGTATTCGTGTGTCCTTGGCTTACTGTGGTGGTAAAGCTCCTCCACACTGAAAGATGCTCTGAAACTTGCTCCATCATGACAATACTTGAGATCATAGAACAAAGAAAAATAATCCTAATAATAGAAGGTGACTATGACTAATAACCATGTATATGTGACCCTGAACCACAACTTGTCTTTCAACCATTCGAAAAATCGAAATACTGAGAAAGTTATCTTTAAAGTTGCTCAAATGAAGTCCTGAGCAATGCATTTTACTAATCAGAAAAGTTTTGATATATTTAAAGTTGAACATTTACAAAATATCTTTATGGAACATGATCTTTACTTCATTTCTTAATGAGTCCTGTATTGAAAGAAAACTGGGCTGTTGGCTACAAATATACCCATGCTACATCGGACTGGTTCTGTGGTCCAGGGTCATATATATACACACATACTGAGATAACATAACTTCTTTACAAGCATCTGAAAACATGTTTTCTTAAATAACAATACTAATAAACACTTGATTACATGATTAAAATAGAAATGGCATTGGATTTCAGCAATACATGCCAAAAACATGTTTTTACTTCTACTTCGCAACGATTTATAAAATATGTCAAATATTGTATAACAGCTGTAATGAGAACCTGTGTGTGTGTGTGGGGGGGGATTTTCTCCAGCAGTATGTCAGTACTTATATCATGAAGGCACCAAAGAAGGTCCCATGTGCGTCGCTGTGCACCTGCGAGCTGTTATTGACCTTCACAAACACACTGTCCCCTTTATCCAGCTGGAAGACGCCGCCCAGGTAGCTGTTGCCCCTCCCCTGGGTTTTATCAGAGGAGCAGGTTAACCTAGAGTAAAGACACTGGTGAGCGTGGACACTCTCAGAAGTGACCAGAAGGATCTGCGGTGCGGTGCGAGTACCTGGAGCTCTCCATCAGCTCGATGGGCTTGTAGCTGTACCTCTCCGTGCACTGCATGACCTGATGCTTGAAGTAGTTGCTGTTCTCTATGTGAGAGATCTTGGAGAAGATGTAATAGTGCCCCTCCTGCTGGATGTACAGGCTGTTGTTCTTGTATTGCAGACCCCTCATGAACACAGGGAAGCTGTCGACCCTCCAGTGCAGGACGCCATTCCCGCCAGACGCGGGCGAAGCAACTACACACACACACACACAAACGTCAGTAACAAGCTGCAGTACCTTTAGCAATAAACATTCACTAAAAGTGGAAGAAGTAGGTGTTTCATACATTGCAGAAACGCTGCCGGTTTGCTGTCAGCTTTGGGAGGCTTTGCAGGCAAAACTTCATTTGAATCTGTTGAGATAACAAGCCCAATGAATGCTGAACACATCGTGAAGAGAGGGGTCAGGAATGTGCTGCGACTGTGTGTGTGTGTTTACCAACCTTGAGGACTGGAAAAAGAGTCCCTCTCTCCCTGCAGACAAATATTTACAGCAGCGTTAAGATGATGCTTACGTACGGTACACACACACATACTTCAGTCAAAAAATATACTCACTGTTCGGTATTCCATTTTCTGGATATCTGATGCCGTCTAGAAAGAAACACGGACAAAATATTTGATGTTTTTCCACAACCTTTCCATCATGTTTTGGCATTCAGAAGGGAATAAACACTGGCTGTGTGTTATGCATCTGATTTAAAGTGTTCTAGTCTTAATAAAACCAGCCGACCAATAGGATTCATGCTTTTAGTCACATGCTTGGAGCTGTTAAAAACAGACGCAGAGGAACAATTAGCTCTCTCCTTAGTGTTACTGTTTTATTATAAACATCGTAAAGTCTTAACGGCTGTTTGACAACATGCACAAGTTGTTTAACGTCCTGTCCGAAGTCCAAAGAATACTTCGGTTGGATACTGCATACAGAGCATGTGACGCACGCTTCGTCGCTTGAGTAGTATCTGCACACTGGGTTCGGTAACGATGTGTACTTCTTACAGCCAGGGCTCTGAACTTGCAACAAAAACAGATGCCCGCATTGACAAGAGCGCCATCTACTGTCAGAGAGGGAAACCGTAGTTTCATTCAGCCTGTCTGCCTTTAATCAGCGCATTGGTCTGAACAGACTAAACATCAGACCGCATTTCCAATCACTAACACGTTCATTTCGACTCATTTTGTGAGTGAGGGTGTACAAGAATCTGTTGTTTTACCGTTTTAAACCAAACTGACTCATTTTAAAAGCCTCCCAGTCTGTTCGGATGTATGGAAAAGCGTAGTCTTTAATTTCACGCACTTGTTTCTAATGCCTTGTGAGTGTATACAGTTTGTTTGGTTTAGAGTGTGTCATAATGGCTGGAGTGTCTGGTCTGGGTGAAAACATGTAAACCTTACATGTGTTTACAGGAAATCTACACAGTAATCCAAAACCATGAGCAATATCCTGTGTGGGCAGTGTAACCTAGTGGTTAGTGATCTGGGCTAGTTACCCAAGGGTTCGAACCCTCAGCAAATGCAAAACCTCAGGTTACTGCTGAACCCAGACCTGCCAAAGAAGTATCTAGTCATTTCTGACTTCTAGAACCGCGGAGGACTGCCTGTATTTCACGGAAGACCCGTATTCCCCTGATCAGGGGTCAAGAAGGTCAAAGCAGAGCCAGACTTTGAGATGCTTGGGTCTGGTCATCTGACCTAGACTGACGATATTCTTGTGTCATTGGTGCAACTACTGCACACACAAGTTTCAGAAGCTCGTATTATCTGAAACACACCGCACTTTCAGATAAAGAGTGCTGAAAGTGTCTGACAAATACTGTACAAGAGAAGCTGCAGTGACTACATCCCTTTGACATGTACAGTAGTTGAGCCAGCACTGGAAAAATGACTGTGTGGAGGTGTTTTCCAATTTAATAAAACTGTTTTTCATGACCAATATTCTGAGAACAGCAATCTAAGTGAAGGGTGAGGGTGTGGATGAGTCAGTATCTGGTGCCTCTGGAGCTACATGAACTAAACCTGAGGGTCAGGGTCTCCAGCATGACTTCAGATGGTCCTCTTTTAGTAAGGCGCTTTGGACGAAAGTGCCTGCTGAATGACTACATGTAAATGAATTGAATTTATTCGATAATATTGTTGCATTCATTTTCTGTATTTTAAAAGGAATTTTCACATTCCTGGTCAATTTTCACTTAGAGAGATAAATGAAGACTTTATTTATGATGCTTTTCTCTTTTCTATTCATGTTTGCGTTTGTGCATGTGTGCGTACAGCAAGTGCAGACATTTATAAAGCATTTCAAAACAGAGACAAGACCAAAGGTCTGAAGTACAGTAATAAGTGTGTGACGAGGACTCACCGCGGGCCTGCTGTAGAGATGCCAGATGAACCCAGCCTCGATGAAGACGCCCAGCAGAGCCACGGCCAGCAGCAGGTAGATGATGGAGAACCGCGGGCCGTCCGTCCGGACAGATGCTGGAGGCGGGAGCACCTGGCTGTCCACCACAAACACCTTCATGTCTTTACTGACGCCCTCAGCTGCCTCCGCCATCCTGCTGCTCCTGAACGACTGACCCAACACCTTCAGACGCTCCTCCAGACAGTGTGCGAAGCCTTCAGTGCAGTGTGTGAGAGGCCATCCTCACCGAGCTCAGCAAACACACCAGCGTCACCTGAGCTTCAGAGAGCAACCTGACATCCTCTGACCCTGAGCTTCACTGAGCCCAGACTGAGAGAGAGAGAGAGAGATGACCGCCCACGGCTGCTCACGGAAGGGTGTGTGTGTGTGTGTGTGTGTCAAAGAGAGAGAGACTGAAAGAGAGAGAGAGAGATGACCGCCCACGGCTGCTCACGGAAGGGTGTGTGTGTGTGTGTGTGTGTGTGTCAAAGAGAGAGAGACTGAAAGAGAGAGAGAGAGAGAGAGAGCACTAGGGAGGGGTTGACTTGAGGAAAGAAACTAAAATGAGGAAGTTTTGGTTGTATGATGGACTATCTGTCGTTACATACATACGTCTGACTGCTGGAACCTTTTTTTGTGTTCTCCTTTTACTTTTAAAAAATACTTTTTGCTGTTGTTATTAAAAAGTGGCAATACCTTATTACAAAAGAAATCACTTTTTATTACTTTTTAAAATAATATTGTGGAAATTTCATCGAAAGTAAAATTGTGCTGTAACTTTTTTTATTGTAACACAATATTACTAGTAATGTTACCATATTACTTAGTCGTTTTTATTACAGTTAATTAAAAATACTTGTACAGTAAAAAATAACTTTTTACTAAAACGTAGCAGTATTCAATTTATTAAATAAAAAGTAACATTTTATCATTCTTCAAGTAACAATAATCCTATAATAATTACATAAAAAGTTACTTTTGTAGTATATTTTTGTTATTGTAGCATAAAATATCATAATATTCAACTTATTACATGAAAAGTAACTTTTTAATTAGTTACTTAAAAGTAACAAAATCCTCCTTATTGCATAAATGGACTTTTTACCAAAAGTAGAAGTATTTGCTCATTTCATAGTAGTCCCTTAAAAAAGTAACAATATCGTATTACTTAACATTAGAAGTTACAATGTCTTAATTATAATATCAACTGACAGCTACTTAAGAAGAAAATGGGAAGTAACTGATGTTGTTATGTAATTTCATTTCTGTAAATGTGTGATGAAATATTGAATTGGTCTGTTTGAAGTTTCCCCACAGCAGTCCTAAAATCACTCTGCTCTTGTGTCGGTGCATGCAGAGGACTCGTGAAGAACTGCACGAATATATAGTAGATCCGGAAAAAGCACACAACAAAACAGGTGACCACAGGCTCTCTCGCTTATCCGATGACCTACTGAATTCATGTACATGTATCACACACACACACACACACACATATATATATGAAACTCACTCTTTCTCTCATTCACACTCACACACACACACACACACACACACACACACTATATATATATATATATATATATATATATAAAACACACAGCACCTGTGTGTGAGTTCCGGTGCAGTGAGAGCTCAGATGTAAGGATGCAGTGAGACAGGAAGCAGTTGGCGTGCTCTCACGAGCTTCTGCACTCACCTTGAATCATCTCTGAACACACACTCCTGCCCTCATGACAGATCTGATCTCTGGTCAGCTTTGAATCAGTATTTTCACTCAGCCTCCGTGTGCTCAGTTTCTCTTTTCAACGTGACATTTCTGAGGGTTTTTTCCCTCAAAGCCTCACTTCTACGCTGTACAGCCGCGTCTGCAGTGTGCATATTTTCACACACTTTTAAAACTTTGCCCCTTTTTGACTCAAAATCCAAAGTGCCTCACATCTCTTAGAAAATGAAGCACTGTGTTCTAAAAATTCCACAAACATTTGCAAACACCTCTGCCATAATGAATTCCTGTGAGATGTGTGTGTTACAATGAGAACTGTGTCAAAGACAGAATTAGTGTAAAGACAGATGAACAGTAGCAATGATGCACTGCCAATAACAGTAGTAGTAGTAATAACAATAACAAACATAATTATTTAGTTGTCAACATTTGAAGTGGATCAAAAACGTCCATCAAAGACAAGAACGCATCCTCTTTGATGAAAGGTTGTGATTCACTTCAAATGTATTTATTTCCCTGTCTTCCAGCAGAAGCGCCTGAAGATGTTCGGGAGGATTTGGCTGTGCTGCCATCTAGCGACAGATCATCCTATCAGCAGCGCGCCTACAGGAAGAGAACTAGAGGTGTGAGCTATTAGTGATTATAGCCTGTGTTGCACCGGGTTTATATCTATTTATGCATGCTATCTCATATCCGTTTATAAAGTTTCTTGTCTATAAATCAATAAACGATATTAATCATCTTATCGATAATTGCTTTATGCTTCCGAATATTACAGGCGTCCATTCTCAATATAGTGGAGTATTGTAGGCCTATATCTATAAAAAAAAAGATATGTTTAGTTACAAGATAAAACGTGACATTCAAGTTATTCAAATTAGTTGCTGAATAGAATTTTCTCACTTTTAAAC
>JAUCMU010000001.1:24352555-24363303 GCA_032275025.1 Enteromius treurensis
ACACCATTACACCTATGAAGAGAGAGACCCCAGAAAACATGGACACACTACATGAGTGTGTGTGTGTGTGTGTGTGTACCTAGGGTCGGTGTGGATCCAGCCGTCGTTCACCGGTGGAGGGACAGGAACAGACACTGTGCTGGTGCTGACGTCTCCGATGATGTGCAGCGCCTCTTTGAGAGCGTGATACATGCGGAGCATCTCGTCGCGTCGCTGCGCCTGTTCGGCCGACTCCTCCATCAGACTGCTCTGATCTCCAGACGAGTACAGATACGCCAGCAGCTCCGAGTAGATGAACTCCTTCGCCTGACACACACAGAGCAGATCAGAGCTTTATGAAAACACGGCACGCTGGAGGGGTGAGAGGAAAACACCCCAAAACTACTGCAGACAGACAAAATCAAATAAACCCCCAAATACATAATCAATCGATCCCATGAATCATCTGTGCCTGACGTCTGATTATGGTGGTGATGAGGTCACAAGCCCCGCCCACACTCACGCTGTTGATCATCAGGTGCATAATGGTCTTGGGCATCAGGTCTCGGATGCTCTTGTTGACGATGCCGATGTAGGAGTCCACCAGGTTCCGGATGGTCTCCACCTGCCGCTCCAGCTGAGGGTCCATGGAGATGGAATCGACCGGAACGCCCTCCTCGCTCTCCGCCTGAGAAGACAAGACATCCTAATCATCTCACAATCATGGGAAACGAGAGGTCATCTGTGCTGATGTTCAGGAGAGACGTTACCTGGTCCTTCTCGGGATAGACTCCCGCCCGCAGGAAGGAGGCTTTCCAGCTGTCCACTTCCTCTTGGGAATCGCAGGCCAGCTCGATCTGCCGCAGGTCTTTATACACGTTCCTGAACACACAGAACAGCGCATCACATCAGACTGATTTATGAATGTAAGGGGCAGTGTGAGGCGGACACACACCTCTGCTCGGTGTTAAAGATGGCGAAGGTGTGTTTGGTGGACATGAAGCCTTTCTCAACGTCTCTGAGCTTCAGGTTATCCAGAGGAAGCATGAACTTCTTCTCTTTCTCCTGGAAAAAACACACGCAGACACACACGTGATTCTCACACTAAATACGGAAGTGTCCATCCTGCGAACACACACACACCTCCTCATCCTTGTACCACGACAGAGACTCTGCGGTCAGGATGAACCAGTAGTCCTTAGATCCGCCCTTCATTATGCTGATGTTGATGGTGAGCCAACCGCGTCTGATCACCTGCACCGGGGAGCGGAGATATGATAATGAGGAGGAGGGACAGACCAATCAGCACTCAGCTCAGTTTTGTGTTGCTGTGGGTGTTATACCTGGTTGGGCACGGCTCTCTTCTTACTGACGGCTGCGCTCCGCTGCTGTGCACTGAAACACACACACACTGTTCACGTGACTGAAATCAGGGTCAAAGGTCAACAGAGGTCAGTGGTCACTCACTTGGCAAAACCGATGAAGTCCTCGTGGTTTGTGTTGATGTAGGAGAGCTCGATGTCGATCAGCAGCATCACCTGAAACACAAACCCACCACATGCTTCAAGAGATGTTAAAGGAATCATGGGATAATGAGCAGATAGGTGTCCAAGTCCAACATCTATCTACTGGAGTGCCTCAGGGCTCAGTTCTTGGACCACTCCTCTTCTCGGTCTGCATGGCATCACTAGACTCTGTCGTTCAGAAACATGGCTGTTCTGCTACACTGAAGACACTCAACTCTACCTTTCACTCCATCCCGACGATCCGACGCTAGCTGCTCACACCTCAGCTCGTCTAACACACATTTCTTGATGGATGAAGGACCATCACCTTCAACTTGACCTAGCCCAGACAGAACTGCTTGTGATTCCATGCATCATAATTTCACCTTCCAGTTACAGAGGCACATCAACCAGAACTCTTTAGGAAACAGCCAGAAACCTTGAGTCGTGACCGATGATCGGGTGACTTTCTCTAAAACGGCTGGTCCTCTAGAAGCACGAGAGGTGAACAGTGCATAATTGTGCTATTCTGAGGAGGCACAGAATCACTTTCACTGACTCTTACATTAAATCCTCCCTCCTGCTGGAATGACCTGCCCAACTCACTCGGTTAAAAACACATCTCCTCCATCTTTATTAAACTCCAGCAGTCTCCATTCTAATTTGATTCTTATATATATATATATATATATATATATATATATATATATATGTATATAAATTATTTCCCTTTTTGAACAGGTAAAGGTTTAGAAACACACCTGGTCTTTGGTTTTGCTCTCTCTCTCTCTGATGTAGGTGGTGACGATTCTCTCCGTCTCTTCTCTCAGCTGAGGATACGAGTTCAACTACAACACAAACACACACTGAGAACTCCGGCAGAACGTCTCCAGTAATGTTTTATATAGACACGGAGGAGTGTGATAGCATGCAAATCCAAAACGTGAGTGTAAACACTGACAGGAAACGTGTCTGGGATTAGTAGAGCAGTGTGATTAGTAAGAATAATCACCACAAAACAACAAGCAACACAAGCTGAGCTCATCCACTGCAGACAAGATTACAAGCCATGATATCACACGGATTTGAAGAGGAAATTTACTTTGCTGGATTTGATTGGTTCTGGGATCTGTCAATCAAGACGGGTTTAGTTACAGGAATGGGTTTTATTGGTTACGGGTTCTCTTGATCAAAGATGGTTTGGTTACAGGGCTTGATTTGATCGGTTATGGGATCGGTGGTGTTTTACCTTCTCAGTGCACTTGTGGATGAGTGTGGCGAGTTCAGACACCACCAGATCCACACACTTGAGGCACGGCTCCTTCAGTTTAACTATCTGCTTTTTCACAATGGCCTCAAAGGCCAGGTCAGGGGTGAAGAGCCCCGTCCTGGAGGATCATGGTACAGTGGGGGGTCACTTGGGGTGAGGGCCACAATATTGGGGGTGAATGAATCAAAACATGAACAACAAAAAGCACACAACCCATTCCTTCTGTATTTCTGAGACATGGGTCATTTCTTTGAACTGTGGCACTTTAACCCGAGTAACTGATCTGAACGGCAAAAAACACAAACCATCAGAAACTGTACCTAGGTTCAGGTCCTGCATGACTACGCCTCAATATTGATCTTAAGATAATCATTTATTATTATTTATTATTATTTTATTATTATATACTATATATTTAAGGGGGTCGCACACCGGACGCGCACATTCTATACGCGCGTGTTCAATTTCGAATCAAGTTCTGAGCTACAAGATGGGTGAGTTTTAACTTCATTTAATATTATTGTACACCCATAGAAAACAATTTGTTCGAATTTTAAAGACATGGCGCGACGCGGCGCTGCGCTGCGCTTCTCGTCCGGTGTGCGACCCCCTTTATTCGCAAAAACAACAATTATGAGGCATTTATGTCTTAAAAAAAAAAAAAGAAAAAAATGTCTCTCTCTCTATATATATTTATATTTAGAAAAAATAGAAATATAATGCTATTTGGTTGTGGAAATAATGTTTATAAGACATTTTGTGTCATTTATTTATTTTTATTTTACATACAGAAATGTGTAATGTTAACTTTTTAAAATTTTACTTCAGCATAAAACAACTCTTATAGGACATTTTGTGTCCTAAAATCAATTATTAAGACGTAAAATAAAAAATTTTAACACTATATGAACATAAAAACAACATTTTGTGCCAGGATTTTACCGATTCTGTTTGGTTCAAAATACACTAGGCTTATTGAAATTTGAAATAAACACCTGAAAACATGAATGGAACGGATCATGTCAGATTTTATGGCTGACCTGTAATATGATGTTTACACATAGCGTTTGCGCTTCAGTGTTCAGTATTGGCTCATTAGCGTGTCTGAACAGCTCAGGAGTGTTACGTCACACACATCACTGCAGTGTTGTTGCTCAGCGTTAGCGGCGTGAGTCGGGTCAGATGTTAGCGTGCTGACATGCTTGTGTTGACGTCTCTGCGTCTACCTTCAGCGTGCACTGCCTGACCGTGTTGATGAGCTCCTGGATCACCAGGTCAATGCATTTGAGGCACGGCTCCTTCAGCTTTATCAGCTGCTTTTTCACGATGGCCTCGAAGGCCAGGTCAGGGGTGAAGAGCCCCGTCCTGAGGTCACACACAGGCAGACAGAACGACTCAACAGAAAGCAGAGTCAAAGCATGCTGATCTTGCGTGACACGTGAAACTATGAATAAATATTTATCTGTTTTACCTTTGATTTTTTAAAAGTTTTTGCAAAAATATGGGAAAAGTTGTAATATTGTAACATTTTTGGGAAAAGGAATGATTTTGTGATGATTTGTGATGCATCTTTTGCAAACAGACAATAACAATATATATATATATATATCTGTATGTATGTATATGAAGAGTTAATTTTTTTTAGAAAAAGTTTTTTTTATGTTTTTTTTTCAGTGAACATTCCTAGTAATAACTCCAATAATTCCCAGCATTCAAAATATACAGGGAAAATGTGGAAAACCGTGTCTGGTGTTTATGAGGTTTTTTCTCTCTTGCCTGACTCCATGAATGTTCTTGATGGCGTAACTGATCTCCCTCCTCAGCTCCTTCTCATCAAACTCCATCTGAAACACACACGGTATCGCATGAAATGAAAGGAATCGCTAAAAATGTGTCATTATTCACAAAACCCGCTGCAGGTTTGATCAGATTCATTCATTCAAACACAAACCCTCGTATTCTCCATCCATAACTCACATGAAGTCAAACCAGGCGAAGCGTACCTTAACGAGCTCAAACGGGAAGCGCTCGTGGAAGATGCGGTTGATTCTGGCTCCGCCGGAGAGCTCAAGAGTGTCCACCTGATCTCCAGAGCCCTCGATGCGCTTCTCGAAGTCCACGCCGAACTGCTGCACCATCCTGCCAGAGTCCTTTTATTAGAACTTCACATACATATAAAGCTTTAGACCGTGACGTTATGAGAATTTGACTCACTGCAGCAGGGCTTTGGTTTTGCGCGCCGGGTCGTCCGGTTTGAAGTTCTTGTACTCGTCCACCTCCTTCTCCAGCGACAGCAGCTGAGACTGAAGCTTGCTGCGCAGCGCCGGAAGAGTGTCACGGATGTGATTCGTCAGTTGCTGCAAACAGTCCATCGAACATCACTATCAGCTGCTTCATGAGGCTGTGTGTGTGTGTGTGTGTGTGTGTACCTGGTTGAGTGTTTTCTGCAAGTACGGTGTACCCATTCTCTCGGCCATGTGTCTGTATGACGGATGAGACAGGAAGAACTTCCTCTCAGCAGCGAGCGCAGCTTTGATGTCCTTCCTGCCGTCAATGTCCTTCTGACTGCGGTTCACCACACCGATATAACCTACACACATTCAGGTAACGTTCTACTAACTCTGATGTCTTTTTTGTTACTAGGTATTAAGACTTTTAGAAATGTTTGTTTGGAAACGTCTGAAACTGAATCAGAGAGTCACCTCTGCGCAGAGGAAGCAGCTTGTTCTCCAGGATGTCCCTGGCGTCGGTTCCTTCGTCCATCAGGTCCAGTTTGGTGATCACACCGATGGTGCGCAGACCTGCAGGGCAAAGGTGAAAGGTCAACAGCACGTCTGGTTTCTCAATCACATCCCAAGCGAACAAAAATACATTGTGAGAATGTTCCTTCTGAACGTCCCAAAACGAAGCCACTAGTGAAACATGTCAGTGCGTGTAACTTCCAGCAGGGTTCGTACAGATACTCCAGGACTTTAATTTAGAAATGTCAAAGTCTTGAAGCACCTTGTACGAACCCTGTTCCAATGGAAATGCTCTGAAGGAGCGGTGCACTAGCGTTAGCGCTTCTCTTACCCTGAGGGTCCACCTCTTTGCTGATCTTCAGCGCGTCGGAGTTGGCGAGGTCGGTGTTGGCCGGCGTGACGGCAAGGATCAGGCAGTTCTCTTTAGAGATAAACTGCAGCAGCATGTCTCTGATGGCAGAAGAGCGGTCAGTGTTTCACTCAGGTCCTGTACCTGATCAATGCAACAGCTCTTACCGGATCTGGTACTCGATGTCCACCGGCTGGTCTCCCACCGCCACCTTGGTCATGCCGGGCAGATCGATCAGCGTCAGGTTCAGCACTGAGTCAGAGAGAGAGAGAGAGAGCGTTAGGCAGGTGTTTCTCTGAGTGAGGAGGGTTAGCTGGTTAGTTACCGTTAGGCGAGTAAACACGCAGGTTGATGGGCACCGGAGAGATTCCCTTATTAGATCCAGTGATTCGGTCCGTCTCCGCCTCGATCTCCTGACGAACCTCGTCAAAGTCCACAAACTTACGGCCCTTGCAGTGCAGGAACTCTGCATATTCTAGAGACGGAGCGAGAGGGACACGTCACAGTCATTCTTACCTTAATAACACTTCAATCATTTATGTTTCCAATAATTTTATCATTCATTCTATTTTTTACGTTTAAATCATTTGTGAGCCTTTCTCTATTCCCTCCCGCCAGTTTTAATTTTTTGCTATATTTGCTAATATATATATATATTTGTATACGGTTCCAAATTCAAGATGAAGAATATTACGATGAACACAAATGCATAATTCGTTCAATTAACAGAAAATTCGAATTTTTGTTTGGATAAAATAAATAAATAAATAAAAATAATTTTTCAAATGTGTGACAGCCCTATATTCTGTTATTTCAGCATGACTGACACTACTTCTTATCAAGATTTTAAATTAGTTTTGATGTTTTTTGTTTATTTCCTGTATCTGCTGTATTAACTATAATAACCCTGCTGAGCTCAGACGTCAAACTGATTCATATTTTATTTCAGTCATTTCACTTTTCCATGAAAATGTTTACTTTTCCAATATTTTGAATCTGATATCAACCTCTTCAAACGCCAATTACTGAACCTTGAATTAGAGGAATATTTCCCGCTCTATGGAAGGCATCCGAGGCATGCATGAATAACCACAGGTAGTGATTTCCCCTCAAGGGCTCAGTCTGAACCCGTCTCTGAGAGGAAGAGATCAGGTGTTAAGCAGCAGCTCAGTAATGTGTGTTTACCTGCTTTACTGTTGACTAGCTGGAGAACCAGAGGCCTGCGAGTGACGATGCCAGAGCCTCTCGGCAGAAAATCCCTGAACAACAGACACACACACATATTCACAGCATTAACATTTCTACCTTTCATACAGTGTGTGAAAATATCAGCTTCATCAAAACATACAGCAGGTGGTTTAATCAGCTGTTCCTCAGTTAAAGCTAACTACATCTATGAGATGCCAGCTTCACTTTCTGGTTCAAGATAAAGTCATTAATCAAACACATGAATGGAGTTTGACTCCCCAGAGCGAAGTCTCCATGAACTGACAAGATACATTATGTGTGTGTGTGTGTGTGTGTGTGTGTGCAGCTCTTCCTGTTGCTTTAGCAGGAATCCTGAAGATGTCAAGTCAGCACAAGCAGAGATCTCCATCTCGGTTACATGAGGTCTTTTCGTAGAGAATCATTCAGAAAACACACTCGTCCGAGCCTCTGGAGGATAAAGGAAGCTGTTATGATCTGACTCACTCCTTGTGTTCGCTGGAGTTCGGTGTATCTGGTCACCAGTGTTGGGGGAAGCACATTACAGTAACACACGCTGTGTAATACGACTTTTTTAGTAAAGTAAAATTTTTTTCCTTTGTAAGAAAACATCTCTCACTTTTTCATGCAACACAAGGTACTTTGTTTCTGACTATAGCTCTTCTGTCCCTGTGTTGAGAGAAACCAAGAGCGAATGTGGACAGCCGCCATATTAGGACAGTCTTTTGAGAACTGGTTTGACCATGAACTAGTTACATAAAAGGTTAGACTAGTCTTAGTTAGTCATCTAATAAGTTAGCCGTCTATTTTTTTTTTCTTTAAGACTGGTCATTTATTCATTAGATGAAAGTAAATTATTGTAAACTGAATACAAAATAAAAGACTAATTATTCCTTAGTTAACTGCTAGTTTAAACTAGTTCTTAACATAAAGGCTAAGGTTAAATAAGACCAAACTTCATGAATGAATAATAAAAAAAAAACCTATGAACTTTTATTTCCCAGAAACACGTTTTTGTAATAAATTCCCTGGTGACGTAGATTTGTGAGCGAGCTGTCCCTTTAAGAACACATCCACAGTTCTGAGGAGACGGTTAATGTTTGACCAGCAGTGATCACTCAACGCCAAACTCATCTACACTCAACTGAACTTTGATAATAATAAAAATATGAATATGAATGAAATAATTAGAAAACCAGCCGTGTACGTATTTGGTGTGTTTTCCCTAGTTTTGTTAGGAGAGCCGCTGTCACCTGCCCACGAAGTTCTCCAGAACCGAGCTCTTCCCGGCGCTCTGGCCGCCCACCACCGCGATCTGCGGCAGCTCCAAGTTACAGCTCTGGCCGATGGAGCTGAAGGCGTCCTGAAGTTTATTAATGAGAGGAATCAGATCCTCCATCCCGCGGTTCCCCATGACCAGCTTCACTCTGACACTACAAACTCCGGAGAAACGCTACGGATCACTTCATTACGCACTTACAAACGCGTCGGCCCAAAATAAAGCTTGTCAACACAAATAAAACGGAGCCAGAAGTCAGTCTCCGGTTGTCAGACAGAGAGAGAAAAACTTAGGGAGAAAGTTTTCCCATCCGGTCAGCAGACCACAGTAAACTTCAGAAGAACGACCCTTGTTTGCCTGCCGCGCCTTTCTATTGGCCACTGCTGATGTCCGTCAACTCATCAGAAGCGGCATTGGCAGACAGCGGGTGATCGTGGGAAAAGGGGCGGGGCAATTATTAGTTTAACCCGTTTCCGTTAAATTTGTAAAAAAACATTTTTTTTACATTTTTAGTCTTTGTAAATATATAAGAGCCGCTATATAAAATTTTCACACGTCTGAGGTAATTTACATGAGTTTCGGAAGTTGCTAGTGTTAAAGTTGGTGAAACGCTAATTTAAACGAAATCGTATGCCCGTGGGTCACATATAACGTTACATACCATCAAAATGAAATGTATAGGCTATTATGGTAAAGAGAAAGTCTAATAAAAGACCATTAGATGCTTCTTTACAATAACCGCCTTTCAGAAGCCCCGCCCAAAAATCCGTTATTGACCGTTATTCTGCCTGTTGCGTTATCAGATCTGTTACTCTTCTGATAGAACTCCGCTTAAAGTGCAATGTTTAAATATTATGAGAATTCAAATATACAATACATGTGTAGGATATATGAGGCAATTTATTAAAGTAATTTACGAAAAAAATGAACAAGGTTGTTTATTCACTTTCATTCTTCACCGATTTCCGACTTCTCCACAGCAGTACATATTTATGAAAAATTCTATACTTATTTAATAGTTCTATTACAAAACAGGTCATTTTGACTACATCACACTTTAGATGATTAGTCCACATTTTTATTCTGTATTTAAAAAACAATATTTGATTAAAAAAAACCTTCCAAAGCACATGACCAAAATGTTCCTTATGACATTTAATCAAAATTGACGTTAAGTTGACATCCTAGCAAACCCTCAAAAAGAGTTTTAACCCGTGTCGTAATCTTTATTCTGGAGCACTTTGTTCTTTGGTGTGTTTGTTCAGGTGGATCTGAAAAGTACCTGTATACATGAATCTCTCTCCACAGATGAAGCAGGAGTAAGGTTTCTCCCCGATATGAACTCGCTGATGGACCTTCAGGTGGCTTGACTGAGCAAACGTCTTGTCACACCGAGAGCATTTAAATTGTCGTTCTCCAGTATGGATCCTCTGGTGGTTTTGTAATTTAATGCGTTTACTGAAACTCTTCCTGCAGATGCTGCAGGGATACGGTTTCTCTCCGGTGTGAATCCTCTCGTGAGAAATCAGACTTGATCTTTGGTGGAATCGTTTGTCGCAGTGTTTGCACTGAAACTGTTTCTCATCAGAGTGGACAGCTTGGTGTGATTTAAGAGAGCTTGAGTTTGTGAAGGTTTTACCACATTCACTGCACTGATACGGCCTCTCATTGGTGTGAACACGCACATGTTTCTTCAGATGAGATATATACATGAATCTTCTCTCGCAGTGAGGACACTTGTAAGGTCTTTCTCCCGTGTGGATTCGCTTATGAACAACAAGATTTCCTTTGTTGCTGAAATACTTGTCACATTCACTGCAGTGGAAAGACTTTTCTCTGTTCACACTGTGCTCTTTTGAATGAAGTCTCCTCTCTCCTGCGCTAGGAAAGCTGATGTTGCATCTCCTACAGCTGAAGTCTTTCTGTTCTGTGTGTGTTCTCTCTTGTCTCTTTAAATGACCCTGTGAACTCGTGGTGCAGGAAAAACTCTTCAGCTCATCTTTTGAGGTCAAGACAGTTTCTTCATCTCCATCTGAAGATGAACCACCACTGTCATCTGAAAGGAACAATACTTTAATCAAACAACCTTAGAATGCACTCAAACAGAGTTTGACAACATCAACAAAATCTATTCACAAAGTATGCGTCCGGATCAAACGAACATTAATAAAATGCAAAAAAAATTCTAGATGCTGCTCCATACTAAACCTAAGTCTGCATGATGCCTTCTTATTTTTTACAAAGATTTATTTAGTCATTATGTAGCTACTCATCATAAAATAAATAATTGCCACAAAATGTCACGCCCAGCTGGAGCTGCCAGCTAAAGATTGTTTTTGGCTCTCCAGCTTTCTATGTACTCTGTGTTTTGTGTCTGTTTTCATTCCTGGACTCCATTCCCCAGAATGCACCTCTCCTC
>JAUCMU010000001.1:24363403-24375245 GCA_032275025.1 Enteromius treurensis
TCTGCGCCGGGTTGCGCTGATGTCATTTCCCTGATAGAGCCTAGTTGTCCATCAATTATGATTATTTGTATTCTGCCCCAAACATAGGTGAGAGCGCGCGCGTGCGCAGATGCGGGAACGCGTGTCACATTTGCTTATACTGCATAAATACATTTATTTTTAATTATTACCCTATGTATAATATGTATGTTCATGTTTCGATTTTTGTGTTTATTTATACATTTTTAATAATATAGAACGAAAGTTGTTTTTTTTGAGAAACTGGCACGGTGGCCCCCTGGGAGCTGGTGCCCAGACTGCGTACTCTGTGTATAGGGAGCGGCGGCACTGTGTATAAGACAGTTTACACTAACATCACACTTAAGTGAACACATAACATATTTCATGTAAACTCTGCACAAATATTATTTAATCTAAACTGAGCTAGACAATGGCATCTCTACATTCAATAATGAAATGCCTTTAGCTGAAAATGTAGTGTTTAATCTTGTTCTTATAAATTACTGACACTTTATTCCCCAATATGATAATGTTCAGTGCTTTAAAACAATCTGCTGTATAAATGAAAGTGACTTGACTAGACCTAAAATTAAAAATAAAGAAATCCTAATTTAAGGCCATTTGTTTCAACAGTAACTCAGCTGGAAACTATTTTCTCTTCTGCTTAGGTCTGTCTTAAAATATTGTAAGTATAATACTTGTCATAATTATGAATTAGTATGGTTTAACTTCGGTAATTTTAAACTTTTTTGGCATTATTATAATATTTTGACACTAAACAGGAGAAAATTCAAACAGATGTGGTATGACAAGATGCAATCCCACTAAATGTACTGTAGAGGTGATAGAAAGTTAATATGACCACATGTTCTCGTAGGAAGTCTGAGTTTTCCCTTCAGCTGGCTTTTGTGTCTTTAGGGAAATTCATCTTAATTTACTATGTACTGTTCAACACACATAAACAAACATGTTTGTGGATCCATGTTTTCTTGCAGATGGCATGTTCACATCCTTCAGCAGGTCTGATGTTTGAGAGGTAAACATTTCAAGACACTGTCAGTATCTGTGTCTACATCTCTTATTTGTTTTTATACACTTGTACTCTTGACAGAGAAGAAGGTGTTTTTACTTTGAAACCAAAATTTATTACTTTGAGCTGTTGACATCCTGAAAACCAACAGAAGAATCCTTTCAGTTCTGACACAGACACACACAAAGCTGGAGGTCATGTGATCTGTAATTAGCTCTTTAGCTTTTCACCAGAACACTCTTCAGACCAAAACCCATCGAGGACAAACAGCACTTACTCGAAAACATACAATGAAAACAAACGATTATTTCTACAGAACTTACTGTGAACACAACCGGACTAAACATCTAAGCAGCAATGAAAAGAACATTTCTGAAGCTATAACTCTCTTCTTATGATTCTTTTCTTTTTTTAAAAGGCTTCATGACATGGACAGTTTTATTATTTTAATATGCTCCTTGAGGTTTATTTATAAGGATAAAGGTTTTTAGCACAAAAATAAAATAAAATATAGAATTTGTGGCAAAAATGATTATTTTCAACCCTTATTATGAGCTTCTCTCAGAAACAAGCTCTTTTTGGGGTCCTTTTGATAAATAGTTTATTCTGGTCATTATCTCACTGTTCTTTTATTTGATAATGTTCAGTGCTTTGCTCCAATCTGTATTGTTAATAGCGCTATAGAAATAAAAGTGATTGATTGAAGTGTCAGCTGTTAAGAACATCAGTGGGCGGAGCCTGTCAATGTGTTTCTCTGGAGCCAGTGCTCATCATCACGTTGTTTCAGAACCATCTGTTTTCCAAGAGCTATTAAATGCTTGTTTTATTGATGATGAGCACATTATAGGTTACAGAACTTGCAGGTTGCATTAAGCTCACAAAGAGCTCTTCTGTATCAAAAGTTACTTTAAGTTAAATTGGTCTTAAATCTGTTTAAAGTGAGGACACCACATCCTGAACACTCCTAAATTTTCTTTCTCTTTTCTAATATGTCCTGATCATACATACAACATTAGAAATGATCTCATTTGGTGCATAACATACATAAAATGGTCAGATTTTATGTTCTACTGTAAATAAAATATTTGCTCATGTGATTTTAATTTCTTTACATTTTTATTTTATTCAAAAAACAAAACAAAAACAAATGTCCTAACATTCATTGTTGTATTTGTCTGGCAATTTATCATTTAGATATAAAGAAATTGATGGTAACACTTTATTTCTAGGATCCACTTTAGATATTCTACTAACAGTAAGTAACTTGTCAACTACATGTCAACTAGCAGTCATTAGAGTACTAGTAGACTGTCTGCGTAATATCTCCTAACACTTTATTTCCACAACACACTACATCCTGACTATCAGAAACTTTGCAAGTATATGTCAACTTATTCTACTAACCCTAACTAGTCTACTCTGAGAGTTATAGACATGTAGTTCAGAATTAATGAGAATTAGTTGACATGCTGATGTGTAGTAACAAAGTTACTGATAGTAAGCAGAATGTCTAAATGGACTATCGAGATAGCGTAACAAATTGATTCATATTAATAAAGTTGCTGTGGTTATTTTGGCCTTTGTTATAAGTGATAGTGTGCGAGAGTTAGTGTGTTGTTAACCTTCCCCGCAGGGTGGGTTATTCGCCAGAATCCAATATTTAATTTTGAATCTCTCTCTCTCTCTCTAAACATAAATTGCAGGTCATATGATCATATTGTTAGACAATTAGAGCTTCATAATGGACATTTACATAAAGATGCAGAGGAGGAGCCTGAGAATCTGACAGATATATAAGGATCGTTTGCATCAAACAGAACACAGACGACACAAATAGTGAGTTATTTTTCAGACCATTAAAATTTACTTGAATTTCCACAAAATAGACAGGATATAAAAGTGATTGTTCTTTTTGTCTAGATAAAACAGGTCCTGTGATCTGCAGAGGAAAGATTGAGAAGATGACAGTAAGTTTATCAATAACTCTACATTCCTAGAGATGTTTTCAGCTTTATTCAGTGTGACATTCATCTCTTACTCTCTTTGTCTCATGAAGATCATGGTGTTTTTGGCGGCTCTTCTGCCGGTTGTACTGGGCAGTGACTGTAATTACATACCAGTCGACTGTTCTGACATTTATAACTCTGGAGAAAAGATCAGTGGGATTTATCCCATCTATCCAGCGGGTAACGTTCCTGTCTGGGTTTCCTGTGATATGATCTCAGATGGGACCGATCCAGCACACATAGGAGGATGGACGGTATGAATGTGACTTTAAATCATTAAACACACATCAGAAGATTCATAATGAATCATATCTTCTATATCAACCCATCTCAGGTGATTCAGAGGAGAATGGATGGCAGTGTGAATTTCTATCGGCCGTGGAATCAGTACAAGAGAGGATTTGGGAATGTAGAGAGTGAATACTGGCTGGGTAAGATCTCACTCTGTGTGTGTGTCCAGTGTTTGTTTGAACATGTTCTTCATGTGTGTGCATGTGTGTGTGTGTGTGTGTGTGTGTGATCAGGGCTGGAGAACATGTATCAGCTGACACGCAACAGGAAGAACAAGCTAAGAGTGGATCTGGAAGACTTTCAAGGAAACAAAACTTTTGCTCAGTACTCGTCTTTCTCTGTGGGTCCTGAAGCTGATGGGTATCGACTGCAAGTTTCAGGATTCCCTGATGGAGGACCAGGTAAGCGCTGCAGTTCTGTTCTGTGCCTTTGTGTTTGTGTTAAGTCTTTATTGTTCCTTCCTGTCAGTCTTTGTCTAGTGTTGTCTCAGTTATGGTTGTGTACTTGCCTGCTTTGTTTGTTTCACATGTGACTAAGACTATTTTGGAACTTTACATTTTTTTCATCGTCTCTACAAACATTATACTGACAGAATACCAGACCTGAAACATGAAATCCAATCCAAATTGACTAATCTCAGCTCCACCCAGTGGGTGTTGTCCTGCTGGCTCCCACAGCCTCGTCCCACAGGTTCTGCCCTGGGGTGCGTTTCCCAAAAGCAACCATGGTCGCAAGTTCCATCGTTACCAATACAATTCAATGGAACTAATGATCATTGTTAGCTAACGATACTTTTGGGAAACATACCCCTGGTCAGTTGTCCTCTGAGCTCCACCCTATCATCCCTATGGGTCTGTTGTCACATGACTGCTTTTGGTTTGTTTCAGCTTGTCTGCACCAGAGCAAATAGTGTGGTGTGAAAGAGAACCAAAATGGCTGAAAAACACTACAATGTATATTGTTTTGACTTTGGTCTGGACTGAATTAAATAAAGTACAGGTGTGAAATCACCCTAATGATTTAGGTCAGTGTTTAGGTCAGTAGTGCTCTCTAGGGAAGAGTAAGATGACGCCTCAGAGATTTCCAGAACATGTCATTTTGAGTAATTTAATAATATAAATGCTAAGTATGTAATAAATAAGTGAAAAACTCATTAATAAATTCTTAATGTCCTTAATGATGCTCTTCCAGGAAAATCAGGAGACACTTTGACCTACCATAATGGACAGAAGTTCTCCACCTTTGACAAAGATCAAGATTCACATACAGATACAAACTGTGCCAGACAGTATTTGGGGGCATTTTGGTACAATAACTGTCATGGCACAAACCCCAACGGTGTGTATTTATGGGGAAAAGATACTTTTCCAAATGCAACCGAACAGCCCATTGGAACTGTTTGGAAAGAATGGCAGGGGTTGGATGTCAGTCTGAAAACCATTAGCATGAAGATCAAACGTGTGTCTTAGAAACATTGGTGTTTTCAGGAACAATGTCTGTTTTCAGCAAATTATAAATTTGATAAATGTGAAGTTGAAGGTTTTACTCTCCTCAATGTAAGTAAATTAGTGTTTATCTTTATTTCCACTACTACGTAAATGAATTAAATCTTCAAATAAACTCCTGCATTGAAAGCGTTATGTCTATGTTCATTATGTCAAATGTGATCTCATCGGAAATCAATAATTTTTATAAACAATAGATAATAACATAAGTGGAACAAATTCTTTAAAAAAGTGGATAAATATTTTAAATAAGTGAAATAAATGAATGCATAATTTATTTGTAAAGACCTTTTAACCATACAAATAGTGTCAAAGCAGCTTCACTGTATATGAACCTAGTGTGTCAATAATGCAAAAAAAACAACAGTAACCACTCATCTGTCAGTTATGATTGAATTCAATGATGTCATCATGCAGCTCAGCTCAGTTTATATAGTATCTGTGCAAGTCCCCAGCAAACACATTTAAAATAAAAACGGAACATATTTTGTGGAAAAAAAATGTGTTAAAAAAACTGCTTTTTAAAAAAATTTGTTTGGCGTTGTCACATCTTCACTAACTCCTGTCCCTGAATCAGTCACCCACACACCCCAACCAGCCACTCCTGCACTTACCCGAGCACAATCACCGGAATCCTGAACACCTGTCCCCAATCACCTGCACTCCATATTGACTCAGCTTCACCAAACAGTCTTTGGCTGAGCTCGTTGTTACTTCGCACAAGCTCTGTGGAGTTCGCTACTTCTCCCAACTCACCTTCAGTAATACTTACCTGAAACTCACCTGTATGCCTGCCTGCCTGAGCCAACGCTGTCGGATCCTCACCATTCACAGAAAAGACTGAGAATTCACATCTTATATTCTCATCCAGCGATTATGATAATGGAAAATAACTTTATGTTGATTGCTTTGAGTTATCTACCTTATTTACTCACCTTTGTGAGCCTTCTGTTCTTTTGAAAGTATCTGAAAATAAATACCTGTGAATTACTTTACCTCTGGTTTCCGTCTCCCCTTCTGAGTGTGACAGGCTTGCTGCCCAGGGTTAGTGTAGCCCTAAAGGCTTGTGGGAGGAAGGAAGCGGACGCCCAATTCCTAACCTTGAGTGCTCCACCCCGGAAGAAGGAGGAGAAGGGGAGGCGGAGGGATACAAAGATCGGGATGAAGGGGAATCTGATTGGGAGATATCATAATTGGGAAAATGGAGAGGCGGAGATCTGTGATAATTACCTTCGTACACTCCTCCCGAAATAAGTTTTTTATTAAACTACATAACGTACATCCATATGAAACACTCACACTCTGGTGTGTAATACAAATATTGTCTCACTGATGTTTCTCTCCGGTTTCTCTCCGGTGTGAATCCTCTCGTGAGAAATCAGATTTGATCTTTGGCGGAATCGTTTGTCACAGTGTTTGGACTGAAACGCTTTCTCTTCTCAGTGGACAGCTTGGTGTGATTTTAGACAGCTTGAGTCTGTGAAGGTTTTTCCACATTCACTGCACTGATACGGCCTCTCATTGGTGTGAACACGCACATGTTTCTTCAGATGAGATCCATGATTGAATCTCTTCTCGCAGTGAGGACACTTGTAAGGTCTTTCTCCCGTGTGGATTCGCTTATGAGCAACAAGATTTCCTTTGTTGCTGAAATACTTGTCACATTCACTGCAGTGGAAAGACTTTTCATTGTGTGTCTTTATATGAGCTTTCATCTTATCAGCAGTGGTGAATAAATCCTTCCCGCACTGTTCACAGTGAAACTCCTTCTCCACACTGTGCTCTTTTGAATGAAGTCTCCTCTCTTCTGCGCTAGGAAAGCTGATGTTGCATCTCCTACAGCTGAAGTCTTTCTGTTCTGTGTGTGTTCTCTCGTGTCTCTTTAAATGACCCTGTGAACTCAGTGTTCTTCCACACGTGGTGCAGGAGAAACTCTTCAGCTCGTCTCTTCATCCGTGTCAGAAGATGAACCACCACCGTTATCTGAAAGGAACAAAACTTTAATGATACTTTAGGTTATATCCACTTTAATCCAGATATATTTCCACCATAATTGTCTTGAACGAACAATTGTTAACAAAATACAGTGTTCCTACATAAGTATTGGGACAATAAAGACACAACTGCTTTGTCTTCTGTGGAGTAAAGACAACTACAGAACATCACATTTTATTTTTAGCCATTTCAGCACATAAATTTGATCAAATAAAAAGTCAGCATTTAAAAGTTTAATCTCCTTATCTGAGCTTAAGGAAAATATATTGGTACAGTTGAACTTCTAGATCTTTTAGATCCCTTGATTGAAGTCACAGCAGTGAGTCTGAACCCATAGACTTCACCAGACTCCAGGTCTCTGACCGACGGCTTCGCGTAAGTGTAGTTTTCAGTCAAGTTTCATTGTTTCTTCACAGAACAACAAACTGAACGCTAACCAGTCAGGTTTCAGGAGTGTCCACTCCACAGAGACTGTTCTACTGTCAGTCACTGAAGCCTTGCGAACTGCAAAAACTGACTCCAAATCATCAGTTCTTATTCGGCTGCGTCTATCTGCTGCTTTTGACACTGTCAGTCATCAGATCCTCCAGTCCACCTTCTCATCTCTGGGCATCACAGGTATTTCCCTCCGCTGGTTTGAGTCTCACTGGTAATTCTTTCAGGGTGGTCTGGGGAGGAAAGGTATCCCAAACACATCAGCTGGTCACTGGTGTTCCCCAGGGCTCGGTTCTTGGACCCCTCCTCTTCTCCACATGCACTACATCGCTGTGTCCCATCATACAAGCACATGGCTTCTCTTACCACTGCTACGCTGATGACACACAGCTCTATCTCTCTTTTCAATCAGATGATCCAATGGTAGCTGCACAGATCTTAGGCTGCCTGGCGGACATCTCGGCATGGATGAAAGATCATCACCTGCAGGTCAACCTGGCGAAGACTGAGCTTCTTGTCTTCCCTGCCACATTAACTCTATAGCACGATTCTCCAACCAGCTAGGCTCATCCACAATTAGCCCATCAACAAAATCTTAGTGTAATCTTTGTTGACAAGCTGACCTTCAAAGACCACATTACAAAGACTGCTTGATCTTGCAGGTTTGCATCACATAACATCAGAAAGATCAACCCCTTCCTAACACAGCATGCCACTTGTCACTTCTAGGATTGATGATGACTGCCTACTTCCACTCACTATTACAAATCTACATCCCCTCCAGAAGCCTGAGATCTGTGAGTGAGTGAACCCTCGTTGTGGTAGCATCACAGAGAGGCTTAAAATCACTCCCCAGAATGTTCTCCTGCAGTGTTCCTGGCTGCTGGAATGATCTTCTCACCCCTATCAGGATCACCGGGTCCCTGTCAATCTTCAAACAACAGCTGAAAATTCTTCTCTTTTGACACTACCTGACTTCATCCTAAATTTCTATATAAAACAATTACCTACTTTTTATTTATTCCTTTCCCTTTTCAGCTTGTACTTATTTGAACCATACCCGAGGCTGGTACAACAAGCACTTACTCTGTTTGTTTGCCTTTTTTTTTTTAAGATGAATGGCTTTTTGTGTTGTACATTTGGAAAATGCTTTGCAAAAAGCAAAATGTAAATGTGATATCTCAAGAATTACCGCTACAGGACATAGATGGTCTATCAGAAAGACCGGTGAGGCAACTGCTCCAGTACTTCTGCCCACATCAAGAATGAAACTGTAAAAGTGCTGATCTTCTTAAAACATGCATGTATTTGGAATAACCAAAAAATAAAATGTGGCATTCTGTAGTTTTATATCATATTCATCTTTGAATCATATTTGCAGACTTCTTCACTTCACAGCAAACAGAACAATTTTGTCTTAGCTCCCCCAATACTTATGGAGTGGACTGTATGTGTTAAGGTTAAATGAGCAAAAACTAAAAGCAATTGTTGTTTTTGGCTACTTGGTTGGCCATCATGTCTTGCTATTTTTAAAGCTTATTACAGTTTTTCTCGATTGCTAAAACACTATAACCAAGCTTTTAAACTAACATTTTAAAACCATAACGCTATTTTTCTAAAAGCACAACCATTTCCCTGAACTATAAACACTATTCCCTGCTTTGACACATGACTCAAATTTGGTGAACCGTTACTGCAAAACTCTACCCACAAATCCCTACATTTTTCAGTGCTTACACCATGAGCTCATTTAGAAAACACTAACATTCAATAATGTTAGCACAGCTTGAGCTCAGTTAGCACACAATTAACCAGGTGGAAACACTAGGAGTCAAAATTGATCACACGCCAATCAGAACCTTCGATGGAGATTGTCACGGATCGCTCTCTGTGTGCGTGCGTGTGCGCCTCTCAGCGCGGACAAGGAGCAGCGGAGACAAGAGTTGCAAAAGACAGGAGTTTTAATTAAAGGAAACTCTCGACTCCTCTGCTCTCTGCCCTCGTTGAGAGGTGCGCAGACACATGCACGACGGACCACAAACGTGACAGAATCCAGACTCAGGAGGGCGCACTGGATGCGCAGCCGCTGTGGCGGGTCGGGCCATGGCAACAGGTCCTCCTCCGCCGTCGGCTCTGGTGGGTCGGGCCACGACAGCAGGTCCTCGTCCGCCGTTGGTTCTGGTGGGTCGGGCCATGACAGCGGCAGCGTGGCAGGCTCTGGCAGTGGCAGCGTGGCAGGCTCAGGCTGGGGCCGTGGCAGCGGCAGCGTGGCAGGCTCTGGCAGTGGCAGCGGCAGCGGGGCAGGCTCTGGCAGTGGCAGCGGGGCAGGCTCTAGCAGCGGCAGCGTGGGAGGCTCTGGCAGCGGCAGCGTGGCAGGCTCTGGCAGTGGCAGCGGCAGCGTGGCAGGCTCTGGCTGGGGCTGAGACAGCGTGGCAGGCTCTGGCTGGGGCTGTGACAGCGTGGCAGGCTCTCCCGACAGTGGAACCGGTTCCGCCTTCCGCGTCACGGAGAGTGAAGAGGGTGCACCAGAGTCCGTTAAGATGTGCGCATTCTCATTAGGGGGCGTGCTCTCAGGCGGCTGCTCTGTAAGCGCACTGTCATTAAACAGAAAAAGACTGCCGACTCCCACGGCAGGTCTCTCACATCAGGCAGCTCCACTCTAATGATTCGCCGGGCAGCACTAAGGAAAGCCGCCGCGAGAACAGAGTCATTGAGACCCGACCGTTCCGCCAGCGAGAAATACTCGCGGACAAAGTCCTCGAACGGCAGGTCTTGATGAACTAGGGCAAATAGTTCTTCGCAGAATGCCATCTTCCTTTTGTGTGTCGATGTTCTGTCACAGTCAGCTTAGAGTAAACTCGCGCTCTCGCTCCTTTCGAGCAGGCAGGACTCAGAGGCAGGAATCGCGGGTGAAACAGAACATTTATTAAACAGACAGGAGATGCGAAGAGCTGTGCAGAGCTCCGACATGCAACGTTAACATCGACTGACGAACAGCAAAAACAAAGGGCTTTAAATACACCAAACTAATCACAAGAAACTCACAGCACCTGGGGAGACAATTACACACTAAGGACCGGGGCGGGGTAAACACTTCTTTCTCAAAAACAAAATCATGTCAAAAAAAGCCCCCAGAGCATAAAGCACTCCCGTGGCTGGAGCGGGTCTGGGCCTAGCGGATCAGGTGCTTTGGGAGGCTGGTCAGGAGCCTTGGGTGGCCGAGGCAGATCAGGCGCCTTGGGAGGCGGGTCAGGAGCCTTGGGAGGCGGGTCAGGACCCCTGGGCGGCCGTGGCGGATCAGGCACCTTGGGAAGCGGGTCAGGAGCCCTGGGCGGCCGTGGCGGATCAGGCACCTTGGGAGGCGGGTCCACGAGGGTCCTGTTCCGAACCCCTTTCCCGCCCACCCTTTCCAGGATCCAAACCCTACTGCCCCCCCCCCACACCCCAAATTTTCTTGGGGAAGCTCACCAGGAGGCGTTCAGGAGGCGCAGGATCTGGAGGATGACCAGGAGGGCATTCAGGAGGGCGCACTGGATGCACGGCCGGCTCTGGAGGGCGCACTGGATGCGCAGCAGGCTCTGGAGGGGGCACTGGATGCGCAGCCGGCTCAGGAGGGTGCACTGGATGCGCAGCCGGCTCAGGAGGGCGCACTGGATGCGCAGCCGGCTCAGGAGAGCGCACTGGATGCCCAGCCGACTCAGGGGGGCGCACTGGATGCGCAGCCGACTCAGGAGGGCGCACTGGATGCGCAGCAGACTCAGGAGGGTGCACTGGATGCGCAGCAGACTCGGGAGGGCGCACTGGCTGCGCAGCCGACTCTGGAGGGCCAATCCACGGCGGCAGCTCCTCCTCCGCCATTGGCATAGGTGTATCTGGCCACAGCGGTAGGTCCTCCTCCACCATTGGCCCTGATGGATTGATCCACGGCGGCAGGTCCTCCTCCGCCATTGACATAGGTGGATCGGGCCAAGGCGGCAGGTCCTCCTCCGTCATTGGCTCTGGCTCAGGCTGTGGCAGCGTGGCAGGCTCAGGCTCGGGCTGTGGCAGCGTGGCAGGCTCAGGCTCGGGCTGTGACAGCGTGGCAGGCTCAGGCTCGAGCTGTGGCAGCGTGGCAGGCTCTGGGCTGGGGCTGTGGCAGGCCCAGGCTCGGGCTGTAAGGTAGGACCAGAGTCCGTGAGGATGAGCGCATTCTTTTCCGGGGGCGTGCTCTCAACAGGCTGCTCCGGCATTTGCGGTGACATACAGCTCCGGGAGTGCACAGTCATCAAACATAAAAAGACCGCCGACTCCCACGGCAGATCTCTCACGTCGGGCAGCTCCGCAGAAGTGAGTCCTTGAGCCGCGCTGTAGAAGGCCGCCGCGAGCACTGAATCGCCGAGACCCGACCGTTCAGCTAGATGATAATATTCACGAACAAAGTCCTCGAACGGCAGGTCCCGGCGCACTAGAGCAACTAGCTTCCCCGTGAATGCCATCTTCAGTTGTGATGAGTGGTTCTGTCATGCGGCAGCTGTGTGTGCTCGCGCTCTCGCTCCTTTGAGGGCAAAGGCACGGCAGGCAGGCAGGACACGGAGGCGAAA
>JAUCMU010000001.1:24379587-24403997 GCA_032275025.1 Enteromius treurensis
TGCTGTGGTTAGTGAGACACATTCACACTCATATTACACATCAAACACACACACACACACAGACACACACACACACAGAGAGAGAGACACACACACACACACACACACACACACACACACACACACAGTGAGAGTCCTGCACGCACACATTCACACTCAGACAGAGAAACCACACACACATACACACACACACACACACACACACTTCACAGTCTCTCTAGCAGCAGCACATGCAGGAATATAAACCCCAAATTTTGCAAGTCAAGTGTCAGATGTGTGTGTGTGTTTGTGTGTGTGTGACACAGAGGAAAGAGGAAGTTGTGCAGTTGAAAGGCTTCCTCCCCTCTGCAGGGTTGCAGAGCAGCAGCAGCGGCGGCACAGAGGAGAGACCGAGAGACGCACACGACACAGGAGAACTCGCTGGACATCCTGAAGAAGCAGGAAGACCGCAAAGGTCAAAGGAGATAGAGAGAGAGAGAGGAAGAGAGGCGCCTCATTGATGAACTCAGGCTCAGTTGCTGGACACTTTGTGACCGGTCTATCGCTTCTGGACTGAGTTTAGATTGAGTCTGCGCTGGTAACTCGGGCAGTGTTGGGTTTGTAGATCATGGATGTGTCCAGAGGGTTCTAGGCGGCTGCTGATCTGAGGTGAGTTGTCTGGAGATGGAGCTGTGGAGGCAGTGTGCCGGATGGCTGATTCAGTGCCGAGTGCTTCCGGAGAACCACAGAGTCACCTGGGACAGCGCACAGGTGAGCGTTTACCTGCGGGTCCTCAAACAACAGACATTGATTTCTCTTTACCGTTCAGAGCTGATTTCTGTTGAACACTAAACAAGATCATTTGAAGAATGCAGTTTCTGGTGGCCGTCCCGTGTTAGTGGCTGCCCACATTCTTCAGCAGATAATCTTTAGTGTTCGACAGAAGAATGAAACTCATTCAGGACTGGAACGGACCGAGGATGAAAACATGCTGACTGCTTTTACACCTTTTCTGGGTGAACTGTGTCTTTCATTTATATCCTCTCATTTCAGTTTCACATTCACAAACACTTCATACAGTCTGAATTCAACACTCTTCATCGCTTATGAAACACATTTAGACAAAACTCTACTGTTTACATTACAGCACAAAATCATTCCTTTAATTTTTTTGAACTTTTGAACAGATGCGAATGAAATTGGAAGAGTAACACCAGTGAACGACATAAAAAGGATTTTATTTGACAAAAAAAAGTCTGCTTTAAAATCTATTCCTTTCCAATTCTTTGCAATAATTAGTTTCCACGGCATCTTTCTCAGCGCAGGCGTCTAATTTGTTATATATCGGTGTTTTTTTACATCTGGAATATATTTAAGTATTAAATTATTGTAAAAATTCAGTGTTCAGTTTTTATTCCAACTTATGAAAAGAGTTTGTAAATATATGCAAATCGCCCTGTAGGCCAACTCATCGAGTTCTGCTGAGTGAGATAAGAATTCTACTTTTTCAGTATAATTTAAATTCTGAAAGAGTTTCAAGTACTAGAAATTTGATTTTATTTCATTTTAAAGTGCTCATATCCAGATTACAGATTCATTTTTATGGGTTACATTACTTATTCTTTACACAGCGGCAGGAAATTATTCGTAATATCTATCTATATCTATGTGTGTGTATATAGTCTTCTCTCACAGGGATCAGTGTTGTGAAGATGAAAGTGAGTGTTTCAGACGTGTTCTGCCTGTCTGATGTGTGTGTGTGTGTTTGACAGGTGTGTGAACTGGCCCATGCTCTCAGAGATGGAGTGTTACTCTGTCAGCTGCTCAATAACCTGCTGCCGCAGTCGGTCAACCTGCGTCAGATTAACCTGCGACCCCAGATGTCTCAGGTACAGAGAGAGATAGTATCTGTGTGATATGAAAATCGCCTGATTACCATCACCAGCTGCTGATCTTAATGGCAAATGAGTGTGTGTGTGTGTGAAAGCAAAAGCCAGAGCTGAGCTGAGCTTGGCTAACACCGTGGTCACTGGTCAGTGTTTAATGCTAACCTCGACTGTCTCTCTCTCTCTCTCTCTCTCACACACACACACACACACAGATTTGAGAAAGTTTGTTGTGTGTGTTTCTAATGACTTTACAGCACTTGTTTCAAGTACAGTCTTTCATGACACTTCCGTATTCTCAGCTAAACTTCCTCCTACACACACACACACACACACGCCCGCAGCACAAGGCTATGACTCAGGAAGTACTTTAAATGCAGATGTAGACCTGTTTCTGCATTTGCTCGGTGTCTCACATACGGTTCTGCTATGACTGTCTGTAAGACGTATATTACTGTTAACTGTAGACACCATACACAGAGAAATGTAAAGTCGCAATATATGAAACAATATCTGCCCTCTCCGGGTCTTTTTCTCCATTATTCAAAGAGATGGATTACGTCATTAGATTCTAAACATGAAGTACTTGTAATTACATTAAATTATTATATTACATAATCAGGTATTATTCACCCAATGGCAATAATTAAGTCTAAATGAGTCTGATTTGCCTAAAATCCTTCTATTTTTATGAAACTGTGCTGATTGTAATTTCTAATCAGTATTAGACTACAGTGTTAAAGTAGTCTCCCCAGCGCTGATCGGTGACTATATCTGTCACAGCTGTGTATCTGTCTAGGGCTTGACATTAACGTTTTTACTCACCAGTCACTGTGGCTAGTGGTTTTCTAAATTTACAAGCCACTCAGCATTTTCACTGTTGGGTTCTTGTTGGGAAACTACATTTTACTTGACTTAATACTGCACACAAATATTTCCAGTCATTTGACCTATTTAAAGGCCATTTTGCTCTTCTTTACATTTTAATAATAATTTCATTTAATGTAATAAAATAATATAGGAGGGTACCAATCATGTGAAACTGAAGTGACTGGAGCAGGATTCAGATGCATATATGAATGTGGATGAAATATAGCACCAATGCATTTACACATTATTAGAGCATAATATTGTGAGCCTCGTGTTTAATATATATATATATATATATATATATATATATATATATACAGCTATTTATACAATAATCTAATTTATATGATAAATATGAAATGTTGGAAAAGGTGGCAGCATCTTCATTGACTTTAATCTTAATTAATGAGTCATTGAAGCCTTTAAACAATCTGTTTATGAACGGATCACTGAATCATTCACTCAAAGCTCCGCTGCTCTGTGTGTTATCCATGACTGTTCTGCTGTGATCTTTGTTTGGAACTATTATCATCCAAATGGAGGAAAACCATTCAACAATGTGTCCTTTTAATAAATTCAAACACTGAATTAAAATGTGCATTAATTACTCATTTTAACGTTTGTATATAGACTAATGTCAAATTTTGTTAGGGAACTTCCCTCTCTTGGTCGTGTCACGTTGCTTAACCAGACTGTGTGTTATAAATATAAAAACAAACTTACATTTGAATTTTTTTTCTGTGTGCAGTTGTGTTTATTTGTTATGATTTCTCTCTGAACTCTTGATGATTCTCTCACATAGCTGCCCGAGCCTCGCTGCCATTGTTTGTTGTTACTCATTAACGTATTAATTGCTGTTTATATGCAGTGAATATAATAAAATCGGCACCATTCTCACCGAAATAGATGTTAGGTGTTTAAATTAAATTCAGCCCACCAGAGTGGCTAGTGGGAGAGACTGTGTGAAATCCACCTGTATTTGGTGGGTTGGTGGGTGTTAATGTCAAGCCGTGTGTGTACGCACGTCCTGATTTTGCCAAGGACTATGTGTCCCTAGGTCAACATACACTTTGTTGACCCTGAAACAACATTTTAATGCAAAAATATAGTCTTGACCATACCTCTACCCATGAGTAATGCCTAAAATCCGAGGAAACGATACACTGATTGTAAGCCTAAACTTCACAAAAACTGTAAACTGTTTCTTCTAATCTGATTGGATAATCACAATGTTGTCCCAGGGACATGTTGCACTTGGCAAAATCAGGTTAGCTCTGTATATCTATCTATCTATCTGATGAAGCAGTATACTTTAAGGTCTTGTTTGCAAAATGGAGCTTTGTGCCCGTTTATCCTGCCTCTATCATTCAGCACAAATCCAAATATTTTAATATTTGCAATGTGTCTGAACGCTAAACTATTATTTGACAGTGATTAATCATGTGTGTGTGTGTAGTTCTTGTGTCTGAAGAACATCAGGACATTCCTGTGTGCCTGTCAGGAGAAATTTGGCATGAGGAAGAACGAACTTTTCGAGGCCTTCGACCTGTTTGACGTCAGGGACTTTGCGAAGGTCTGAGCTCTCAGAGAGTGTTTGATGATGATCATGATGATGATGATGTAGTGCTAACGAATGCTCATGATCAACAGGTGATTGACACGCTGTCCATACTGTCACAAACACCGGTGGCCCTGCAGAGAGGATTCAGGTAACACACACACTAGTTTAGTTGAGTTAGTTACGGTTTACTCACCCGCGTGTTGTTCCAGACGCGTCTGACTGTGTCTCCGATGTTCAGCAGGACTGTGATCTGTGTTTCATTGCAGGCCATTTCCTGATGAAGCTTGTGTCGGAGATGATGACATCTACACGGGCCTCTCAGACCAGATTGAGTGAGTGTGTGCGTGTGTGTGTGAGCTTAATCTGAAAAAATCTTCTTCGTTTGTTTACACAATATGTAAATAAGTCAATAAAGTTGCATTTAAGAACTGACTGTCTCTCAGTGACACGGTGGAGGAAGATGATGATCTGTATGACTGTGTGGAGGAAGATGAGAATGAAGGAGATGATATTTATGAAGATTTAATGAGGACAGAGGAGCCGGAAACAGTGAGACACACACACAAACACACACACTTATACGCACAAATACACACAGAGACCTTACAGATAACTGTCTGTCTGTCAGCAGCAGAAGGTAGAAGTGGACAAGAGAAGCTGCTGTCTTCAGGAGATCAGACAGACCGAAGAGAAATACACAAACACACTGGAATCAATACTTCAGGTGACACACACACACATTTACGTTAACTTAAGGAAACTGAAAGCACACATTTTGGAAGTTCATAGGGTCTGGTGTTTACTGTTATTCGTGTGAGTCTGAACGATCTCATGTTCTGGAACCAAACCCAGAGTCTCTGCGGATCTGACCATTCGGAAGCTATCATGTGCAGGTGCTGTGGTTTACTGATTCTCTCACAGTCACATCTGACAAAGTCAGTCAACCTGAAACCGAAAGTGTTTCAGCAGCAGGGTCTCTTTAACCACGAGCTGCTCTCAGACACAATGGAGCGATGAGCACGTGACTCACACACACACGTCCTGTTGTGTTCGTTTCTGTGTCCGCAGCACTTTCTGAAACCTCTGCAGCCCTTCCTACAGCCCGTGGACATCGAGAACATCTTCATCAATGTTCCGGTGAGTCTCTCTGTCGTCATCATCATCATCAGTTCATCCGATCAGCTCAATAATCCACGTCCTCTCTCTCAGGAACTGGCCGAGACCCACCGCACTTTGCATCAGGAGCTACAGGAGTCCATACTGCATTTACGAGCCGAGAACCTCTATCAGATCTTCATCGACTACAAGGAGAGGTACCACACAAAACTCATACAGCACTTTAGGGTTACCTAAAATGTAGTCATTAAGCACTTACCCCCATGTCTCTCCAAACCCACAGAACATTTCATTCGTCTTCAGAACACAATTTATTAATTATGATCATTGCTGAATGCTCCATCTTCCATCAATGGTTCAATCAGAATATTATGAAGCTACAAGAATACCTTTAGTCTCCTGGAGTTACCCTTTAAAGGGAACAATTTTTGTGTAATCTTTATATGCAACATACTGCATCATTGATTCAACTAATCAACAAAACTGATTCACTGATTATTTATAAACATGAATCACTGAATCATTCATTCAGAAACACTTGAATGTCATTTATGAAACATGAGCAGAAATGTGTGTCCACATCACTTGTTAAACCACTCTTACACAATCTGACTGAATGGGACCATACATGTAATAGAATTACCAAGTTGAGGTTGATTGCAGCATACTGTTTGTGAATGAAAGGATTTTTCTGATGGACCTCTCCGATCTGTGTGTGTGTGGTAGACTGTTGCTGTACGGACGTTACTGCAGTCAGGTGGAAGCCGCCACCAAACATCTGGACAAAATCACCAGCGCTCATGAAGACGTAAAGATGAAACTGGAGGTCAGAAACACACAGACCACAGATGCACTTAACTTCACATAAATACTTTGGGCTAACCGAACGTCAGCGCTACAGAGCATCAGTGATCTTATTTTGCAAACTTGCTTATATTTAGGAGTGCTCGATGCGAGCAAACAGCGGCAGGTTTTCACTGAGAGATCTGCTGATGGTTCCCATGCAGAGAGTCCTGAAGTATCATCTGCTGCTGCAGGTAACGTAATCGCACTTGAGATTTCACTGGATTAGTGAGATCTGACCCTTATAAACACAAACAAACCTGTACAGAACAACACACAAGTGTATAATAAAATTATTTTAATTAGATTAAAGCAAATACAAACTGTAAGTTGTAGTAATAATCTCTGATGAAGATGCATTTTGGACTAGGATGTAACAATATAATGTGATTTGCAATAAAAACTTTATGAAGCATATTTTTAAATTCAATAAGCAAACTTTTTAATTTGTAATTATATAATAATATAATTACACTTTTATCCAAAGCTTTATACAACATTTCAATCTTAGAAAAAATAAATAACTTGGTAAATAATCCATATATTTCAATGCTGTGAGATTTGTCTCTGCTTCAGCAGCACTTACAAACACCAATACTTAGAGATTTAATCCTGTTTATATTCTGAAGGTTTTCACAGAGGGTTTTTTTCATATTTCATTAACACTGATTTTTATACAACATTTTCATCTTTAAAAAATAACTTGGTAAATAATCCATATATTTCGATGCTGTGAGATTTTTCTCTACTTCAGCAGCACTTACTATCACCAGCACTTAGAGTTTTATTCCTGTCTATATTCAGAAGGTTTTGACAGAGGGGTTTGTTCATATACTATTCACACGGATTTATACAACATTTAATTCCTAAAACTTGGTAAAAATGTACTTGTTTTTTGTCTGTTGACAGTATTTTCTGATTTGTGATGAAAAAAAAAAAACCAAATCCTTTCTGTTAAAACCCTCTACCTCTAAAACTACAACGAAATCTAAGCATAACTCTGTGATTAATCAACTGGTTAGTATAGTGATACAGATCAAATGTTGACCCTATTCACCTCTACTGTCCTCTTCATTAATCATGTACCCAAAACACATCTGTGTCTCAGGAGCTCATGAAGCACACGGTGGACCAACAAGAAAAGGAAAACTTGCGCGCTGCACTGGATGCCATGAGGGTGAGTGTGTGTGTATGTGTGTGTGTGTGTGTGTGTGAGTTTAGCATGTGCATTAGTAAAACAAGGAATAGGCAGATGTTTGGCAGGCATACAGGGGTTCATATGGAGAAGGAACATGCTTTACTCGTTGTTCATAACGGAGAACTTGAAAAGTTGTGAATCTGTGAATGTACAGTAATAGAGGTGCAGTCTCAATGCTGGTTAACCTGTGGTCAAAACTGTTTACCGGTAACGCACTAATGATTCAGACTCCAAATAATGATGTGAAGACATTTCATCCCAACATTTGTGCAGTCTGAACTGTGTGGGTATTTTGATCAAGATGTGCAGTGAAGTGAGAGCACCCAGGTAGAGGAAAAATGAGTAGAAAGCTCACAAACATGAATGTATCTCATGATTGAATGAATGAACACACTGCTGGTGTGTGTAGGACCTGGCTCAGTGTGTGAACGAGGTGAAGAGAGACAATGAGATCATCCGTCAGATCACAACGTTTCAGCTGTGCATCGAGAACATGGTACAGAGGCATTTCAGCTCTAAACTCTGATTCTGATTCAGTTGTGTTTGAAGCTGATTCAGACCCTCTCTCTGTTCAGTCTCAGTCTCTGGCCTTATACGGACGACCCAAAATAGATGGAGAATTCAAGATCCTCAGCATGGAGAAGAAATCCAAACAGGACAGGTGTGTGTGTGTGTTACTATAATTGTACAGATAATGATAAAGATTACTAGATTTGGAGCTATAACTGTTACGAGAATTATTGCTATAATGATAAGATGACTATAACTATAGCAATGATAGCAATAAAGATCTGCTTTAACTATAACAGTAATAACTATAAGAAGAACAGTAATTGTAACTGTAATGATAATTATAATTATATTGATAACTAAAAAGATAAGTAATTGTAACTATAATAGCAATGGTAACAATTACTGTAACAATAACTATGATGATAACTGTTACTATGATAACAATAGCTATAATATTAACGGACTATAATAGCTAACTGTAAAGATAAATATAATATAATATATAATAATATAATATAATTAGTATAAGTAAAATTAGAACTGTAATGATAACAAGAATGCTACTGTAAATGTTAAAGAGTATCCAAAAATGATAAACGTAACAATAACAGTAATACAAATTATTACATTAGCTATAGTGATGACACTGTAATGATAGCTAACTGTAACAATAACAATTGGTATAATTATAATAATAATAACTGCAGCTGTAATTCAACCTATACTATGCTAACAGTTCTTATAAAGACAGCTATAAAGATAAATATATCAAGAATATGAATCATATGAGCTGTGCTGTGGATAGTACTATTCTCTTGGAGAGCACTGAGTTTGAAAACCTCATGTTGTGTCAGTAATGTTTACACACTGTGTGTGTGTGTGTGTGTGCAGGTACGGCTTTCTCTTCGACAAGGCTCTGTTAGTGTGTAAGAAGCGCAGCGGCGAGAATCTGGAGCTGAAGGAGCTGATTGAGCTCCAGCAATACCAGCTGAGAGACGAGCCATCAGGAGAGAAAGACAGCAAGAAGGTTCCACACCTGCTCTCAGTGCTTCACCATCACACACACACACACGCCTGTGCCTGACGCTTGATTGTGTGTATTCACAGTGGACACACACCTTCCTGCTGATGGATCTGTACGGTCACGGCGGCTACGACCTCTACTTTAAGACACGAGAGCTGAAGAAGAAGTGGCTGGAGCAGTTTGAGATGGCTCTGTGAGTCCGTGTCTCAGTTTGCAGTTTGTTATCTATATAATATAATGCTGTATTTGTATATATATTATGCAGCAGAAACCTTGCATGCCATGTGTTTGTAGGTCCAACATGTGTCCGGAGAACAGCACGGCTAACGGTCATGACTTCCAGATGTTCTGTTTTGAGGACACCACCTCCTGTAAATCCTGTCAGATGCTCCTCAGGTGAACTTCATCTCCTTTAATCCAGTCTTCCTGAGTCAAGCATTAACGCCTGCTGTTGTTGAAACAATGCAGTTACTTACTCTAATGTTGAATTTGAGGTTGTGATAACTAATCACAACAATCTTTTTTGGTTCCTGTTTTCATGCATTTTGATTTCTGACACAGGAACGTTGCAGGAATGGGTTTTATTTTAATACACTATTTTAAAATTCAAACTGTTTTTTTAATATTGTTACATGTAGCATTCTGAAATAGAACAGTTGCACACAAAAGGATGGATACCTCGGTCACATCAGCCTGAATATGCGCCTGTGTTATAAACAGCGCTTTTTGCCCCGCGCGCGCTGATGCTCTCATCTGTTGACCTTTCCGAGCACCTTCCTACAGTTGCTGAATAAAAGCGGGCTTTCCACACAACATAGTGCATGTGTCATAAGTATGAGAAAAAAAATAGATTTAACTGTGTTGGACGCGGGCCGGGCTCGGACAGTAAAATGCATCCGCACTCTAACTCACAGATATGATAAATAAATATATATATACACATATTAATATTATCACTTTAACCTACTAGGCTACTTATCCTACTTAATAACTTACTTTCGTTTCGATTTCAAGTCATGATTTCTAATTTCTATTCAAGGTTTTGGTAAAATGTTCAATTTTTAGAGTTTGTGGATAATAACCACACTGCTTCAGTTAGTCTGGGAGGAAGTTTTGAGATGTGAAAGTTGCAGCATCATTTCATTTTGAGTTTCATCAAGCTCATCAAACTCAGAGGATGTAGATGTATCAGGATATTTCTTCTGCAAGAGTTTTTACATGCTGTGTGTGTGTGTGTGTGTGTGTGTGTGTTTCAGGGGGATCTTCTATCAGGGCTACCGCTGCACGCGCTGTAAGATGGCCGCTCATAAAGAGTGTCTGGGTCGAGTTCCGGCGTGTGGACGAAACTCTGGTGAGAAAACAGATAAGAAACAAGGCGAGAATCTAACACGTCAATGGTGTTCTTTCAGTGACTTCACATGTGCTTCTCATTCACTCCACAGAACAGTCAGGAACGCTCAAGAAGGTCTGTGCATCCCAATCACTCACCTGTTTACAAACACACAAGCATGTTATAAGCCCTTCACACACTGTGAAAGAGACCCTAGGTTCAATCAGCTTTTATAATATAATATAATATACTGTAATAATTGTGTGGGTGTTGTATTTTCATGTTGTTTTAGAATAAAACAATGAGGTTGGCGTCTCAAAGACAGGCCAAACCAGGTAAGCACGTCTCTCTCTCTCACACACACACACACACACACATGTTGCTCTGGTCCGTGTCTTCACACACTCGCGTGTCTCCATCAGGTCTGCCGAAGATGGAGGTGAGTGTGGATTATTACGGCCTCCCTCCGCCTCCACTGTCGTTCGGTCAGCCGCTGCCGCTGAATGTAGGAGACGTGGTGGAGCTGACTCGTGCTGAGGCGGAACTGCAGTGGTGGGAGGTGAGGGTCACACACACACACACACACACAGGTACAGGTGTGTTCCTGCACACAGCAAAGGGTTACTCCACCCCAAAATGAAAATGTAGTCATTAATCACTCACCCTCATGTCGTTCCAAACTCATAAAAGCTTTGTTCGTCTTCGGAACACAGTTTCAGATCTTTTATTTGAAAACCAGGACTGTCCCTTTGACTTTCAAACAATTCCACTGTCAGGGTGCAGAGACGTATGAAAGACACCGTCTGAACGCTCATCAGAGGTTCAACAATAATGTCATGACGCTGTGAGAACACTTTTAGCTTCCTCTGAACTCCTCCTTCACAGTCAGGACTTTCTGATATTCCTCATTTAGTCAGACTCTTTTATCATTATTAATGATGTTAAACTTAAATATCAATAAGTGCTGCTCTCCCGGCTCGTTCAGGACTGTGTGTATGAGCAGGGACTATCTATACTGTATGCTAAGTGACAATCACATTAAATATATTTACAGTATATATAATATAAAAAAAATATGCTCATTTAATTTATTGGTGAGAGTTCAGCATTGTTTCAATGAAAAGATGAATGACATCTAACTCATCAAAGCGGGTATACTGTCATGATTTGAAGAGAAGAGCGAGTCTTTCAGTTTCTATTCCTGTGTGTGTGTGTGTGTGTGTGTGTGTGTGTTACTGTCTGATCTGTGTTTGTAATGGAGAAGAGAAACCTCCATGCATCTGCTATTTCTCCTTCTCCTTTCTGCGTATGTTCAGCTGTTTATGTGTCGTGTTAAATCCTGCATATGACCCATATAAATATGAATCCACTGTGTATAATTGTGTGTGTGTGTTTCAGGGCAGGAATCTGACCATCGGAGAGGTCGGCTGGTTTCCCTGCACTAAAGTTCAGCCGTTTGTGCCGGTGAGCTGATGCTGACTTCAGTCATTGTTTCCTGTGTATACATGTTTATTTCTTACATGTTTCTCTCTTTTATTTCCTACAATTAAATCCTCATTTTTATTTCCCACTTTGTCACCCCACATCTTTTTAATCTGTACAATTTTACATCATACATTTTTCTATATTTTTATGTACTATTACTGTTTATTTATGTCCTCTTTTTTAATTCCCTACCATTTTTTAATCTTTATTTTTTCCCTGCAAATTGTATTTATTTATTTTTATTTCTGGCATTTTTTAATTGTTTTTATGCCCAATTTTTATTTTCAACTATTTTTAGGAATATTGTTTTGTACAATTTTTGTAATATTATAATCAATGTGTAGTAGTATATTGTGTTACTATTTTACAGTTGCAGTGGGGTCCAAAACCTCCTAAAAGTGAATGTACTTTAATAATCTGCCTGATAAATCCTAGTATCTACTGCTTGTAAAGTAAACGTGTTGTCTCTGTAGGCACCCTCTCCAGATTTAACAGCACTGCCCTGGTAAAAAAACACACACACACACACACGTTTCATCTATATTCCCTCATTTTCACGTACACACACTAACACACACGTCTGGTGTCAGGTTTGCTGGTAACATGGACCGGACCGGTGCTAAGACCCTGCTGCTGTCTCGCTCTGACGGGACATTTCTGGTGCGGCAGAAAGACGCTGGAGAATACGCCATCAGCCTCAAGTACAGTGAACACACAGACTCGCTGACTGACAGCTGTCAATCAAACTGAGCTCCAGTGACACGCCTCTCTGTCTCTGTTTCAGGTTCAACATGGACACCAGACACATAAAGGTCACGTACTCAGAGGGACTCTACAGGATCAATGAGAAGAAAGCCTTCAAGGGACTGTTTGTGAGTGATTCAGCACACACTCTCTCAGACACACTCACACACACACACTCTCACACACACACACTCTCACACACACACAAAACACTAGTTTGCTCATAAATGTTCTTCGTGTCCTCGTTTATTCTCCTTCATGTCTCTCCAAACATGCATGACTTCTGACTTCTTCTGTGGAACATAACAACAGATATTTAGAGAAATGTTCTCAGTGCTGTTCGGTTCCTAATATTCTTCAAAATATATTCTTCTGGGTTTCACACAAGAAAGAGACACAGCCGGTTCATACCAACAATGATAACCACATTAGTGTCAGCACTATAACCCTGTATGTTTATTAATAACACTCGGTTTTGTCATCTTCCATTTTAAAGGCTCGTGTTGGACAGATTCTGATTGGCTGTCAATGTGTTGATCCTTCATTCGCTGTAGAGTTATTCCAGCGATGTCCTCTGTTGATTTAGTTGTGCTGTGAACTTCAACTTTATCTCAATGTTATTTAAAAAATTACTAAAATGAACAGTTATCTTGTCATGTATTGCTGTAAGTATTGTCCCACGTGTTGCTAGGTATTGTTATAGTTGTTCTTACAGTTATTGTCACAGTGTCGTTTTGTTACAGTTACTGTTACGGTTCATTGCAGGTTTCATTACTGTTATCGTTGTGAATATTCTTACAGTTCAGTCAGGAGCTCTTAAATCAAAAAGGACACAAACTCTAGTAAATGTTTTATTTGCGTAATACTACACTAACATTTGGCGGTATGGCTCTGTTTCAAGTTCCCTGTCCTTTCCATGAGCTCCATGAAAGCCAAGACAGGGAAGCAGCAGCCATTTCAGGGGCAACCCTCCTATTTTAGGAACAGTAGAGTAGCATAAACCCCCGGAACAGAGCCTGCACCAATGCCAACAGAATGACAGTGTTGATAGTTAGACACAGGAAGAGGAACAGGAGGAGAAGGGGAAGGGTTTTTAGCAGCATACAGAGGAAGCAGTCTTCAAATGAGGCGCTCTGTTGTGATTTGTCAATAGAGAGCTTGGGTGTGTGATCAGCTGATGGGGGATGGGTTTGAAATTTTCCCAATTAGCTAACAGCAGAGCTTGACTACGAGACCTGCCTGAACTAACACAGAATGCATCATTTATTGTTGTCATTGTCCTCACATCACAGCTGTTACAGTTTTCTCAGCCAGTGTTGTTATTGGTGTGAACAGGTCACGTTTCTAAAGAGATGAGATGATGATAGATGTTGATTTGTGGGTAAACGGCTGTTAATCAGAGAGTGTGTAACGTGTGTGTGTGTGTGTGTGTGTGTGTGTGTGGCAGGAGCTGGTGCAGTACTATCAGGAGAACTCTCTGAAGGAGTGTTTTAAGGATGTGGACTCCAGACTCCAGACGGCGTACAAGCAGCCGGAGCAGAGCGGCTCGCCACAGCACAGCAACACACGCCACGCAGGTACAACACATCTCACACTCAACACACACCTGAACACAAACCTTACACACTCAACACACACCTTACACACTCAACACACACCTGAACACAAACCTTACACACTCAACACACACCTGAATACACGTCACACTCAACACACACCTGAACACAAACCTTACAAACTCAACACACACCGGAACACACACCTCTCACACCACACACGCCACACAGGTACAACACACACCTGAACACACACCTGTAAACACACCTTACATACTCAACACACACCTGTACACACACCTCTCACACCACACACTACACACACGCCACGCAGGTACAACACACACCTGAACACACACCTTACATACTCAACACACACCTGTACACACACCTCTCACACCACACACTACTCACAGGTACAACACACACCTGAACACACATCTCACACACTCAACACACACCTGTACACACACCTGAAAACACACCACACACTACACACACGCCACGCAGGTACAACACACACCTGAACACCCATCTCACACACTCAACACACACCTCACACACGCCACGCAGGTACAACACACACCTGAACACACATCTCACACACTCAACACACACCTGTACACACACCTCTCACACCACACACTACAAACACGCCACGCAGGTACAACACACACCTGAACACACATCTCACACACTCAACACACACCTCACACTACACACAAGCTAAGCAGGTAAAACACACACCTGAACACAAACCCCACCCCCCAAATACTTCGCCGTAACCCTGTATGTGTGTGTGTGTGTGCGTGCAGGTGTGAGTGAGCGCTATCACGGCACGGCTAAAGTGCGCTATGACTTCTCTGCACGTGACCGCACCGAGCTCTCTCTGCGTGAGGGAGACACCGTCAAAATCCTCTCCAAGAAAGCTCACAACGGCTGGTGGAAAGGAGAGGTGTACGGCAGGGTACGACACACTAATCACTCGCTGACATCACTTCCTCACACTCATGGATGAATTACCTGTGCATTATATCTGCTCCAGACATGATCATGAGGCAGTATTTCTATGTGTTGTGTGTCTCGGTCAGGATACTCGTGTGAGAGAGGTTATTATAATCCTAGAACAGGGTTATTATCAGTTAAATGTAGTTACCTAAAACTGAAACTAATATTTGTTTCTTGAAATAAACAAGCAATAAAAATGTTAGTAAAACTTTACTTTAGACAGGGCTGAACAGAAGTGAAGTACCTTTACTTTATGCAAGTACATTTAAAAAGGAATCATGTGTTTTTACTTTACTTCACTACATTCCAAACATAATGTCATCCTTTTAACTGCACAGCATTTAGCTTTTATAATTAAGGATATGAAAAATGTAGTTCTTTTTTATTCAAGGAAAACGTTTTAAGAATTGCCAGATTTCTAATGGAATTAATATCAAATGATATTTAATATGAAACAGTGCAGTTTAGGATGTTCTGCAGTTTTATCAAGAAAGTGTTCAAGTTCAAGTTTTCCTCATTGACCGGTCAGAAGATGAGCAGTAAATCTGTCTGTTACATCAACATGTATGTTCAGAGTTAAATGATGTTCAGAGTTTTCGGAGTGATGAAGTGCCTGGGGTGACAGTGTGCTGTTCTTCTGTAGGTGGGTCTGTTTCCTGCTAATTACGTGGAGGAGGAGCATTCAGATTACTGCTGACCAATCCACAGCTTCATCATCTCCACACCACACTCATACACTCTGACCGGTCCAGATCGAGCCTTCTTCACCAGACAGACTGAATGATTTCATCCTCTCCCTCCAGCTGCGATCATGTGATTCAGATTGATATTAACGGTTCAGCTGTAACGAGCTGGTCTTTTCCTTGAGATTTAATTAAAGTGGTTTAAACAGCCTTGTTCTGTTCAACAAACACAGAGACTAGACTGTACATAAATATGAGTTTTATTTCCAAACAATATCAAAACAACACAACTGAACAAAAATTCTGATGCCCCGAGACATGATGAAAACAACTCGCTCCACAAACTCTGTGTGTTTGTTTGTGTGTGTGTGTGGTGTAATGTGTTTGTTTGTGTGTGTGTGTGTGTGTGTGTGTGTGTGTGTGTGGTGTAATGTGTTTGTGTGTGTGTGTGTGTGTGTGTGTGTGTGTGTGGTGTAATGTGTTTGTTTGTGTGTGTGTGTGTGTGTGTGGTGTAATGTGTTTGTTTGTGTGTGTGTGTGTGTGTGTGTGTGTGTGTGTGTGTGTGGTGTAATGTGTTTCTACTGGTAATAGAGCTCAAGGTTCATGCCGTCATGGATTTCATCTGATGCTCAAAGTCAAGGATATAAACGATTACATGAATAAATGCGCAAACATCTCCAAAAACACTCATAACGGACAGACAGAATGTCTCTCTCGCACAGACTTATGGGCCGGTTTTACTCAAAATGAGCACAAGAGATCAGGAACTAACTCATATAACCCTGGTGACACTTTCACAGTAAGGTTTCATTTGTTACCTGCCTCAGTTCAGTACTTCTATAGTCAGCATACATTAAGGTTAAACTCAAGTAATACACCATTAAAACCAAAAGCTATATCTGTTGAAGGAATAGTTGACCCAAAACTGAAAATTCTGTCATCATTTACTCACCCTCGAGTAGGTCCAGACTGTTTGGGTCACCACTGACTTCCACAGTAAGGCAACAAAAAAGACGTTCGTGCAGATCTGGAACTACTCGAGGATGAGTAAATGATGACAGAATTTTCAGTTTGGTGTGAACTAATCTGTTTAATGGCCCTGAACTAACATTAACTAACCAGGAACAGTAACTAATGTCATCAAACATTAACCCTAAGCATTCCTGAAGTGTGTTTTTCAACGGGATTTGTAACGTTTCTCATCAACTGTTATTTAAACCTTGTTTCAAAGTGTTACTGATATAATAACTAAGCAATGAAATGCTTACTTTCTGTGAATGCTTTTCATAGACACTGTTTGTACAGGTTTGAGATAAATAAATAAAAAATAGTTCAGCTAAAAATAAATACTAACATTTGCAGGTCATCTCAGATCTAGAGGAGTTTGAGAGTCCAAACAGTCATCCACAGCACTCCAGTCCATCAGTTAACCTCTGGAGAAGACAGAAGATCAAACTAATCCGGCATTAAGATGAATTAATCGACGATTACAATCGCACAGCCCTATTATGGACTCATATTTTAGTTAAAATATGTTTCAGCTTTTGCCTTCTCCAGATGTTACCTCATGAATTATCATTTACTTTCAGTCATTATCTGAAGAGACTTACAGTGGTCTGGGCCTGTGGCCTCGTGGGCAGTGCACTGCATACACACAAAAAACTTACAATTAGGGAATACATAAACAAATCTTCTTAAAGAGGCAAACAGACACAGGAAGTGCTCGCAACACCAAGTCTCAGGCATTCCTCAAATAAGCAACCATGTAGAAAAGACTGAGCTGTTTGGACTCTCATTCGCGGTAGTGCTTCAGATCCTGATCTCAGAGGACCTGAGAGAGAGCACCTTTTGATTTAGTGTGTGAAGGATACAGTCTCCCAGTGACACGTGGTCCTTGAATATGGTGTACCTGCACACAGACACAGACACATTATAATCACGCTCCACTGCTGTGTTCACCTCTCATCTCCTCAGCATTCCTTCTCACCATTTCTTCAGCACGATCTTGTCCCACCGAGTGCCTGTCTGCGCTGAGATCAGCTTCTTCAGGTCTCCGATCGTGTCCTCCTGACTGACACACATGGTTAAGACCAAACTACACACCACACATCTGCTGCCTCCATCAGCACCACCCGAACACACTCACAACCATTCAAACACACTCCATAAGCACCACCCAAACACACTCACAACCACCCAAACACACTCACAACCACCCAAACACACTCCATCAGCACCACCCAAGTGTGGAGTGCAGTGTTTCAAAGGATACTTGCATTTGACCCGAACCTTCTTCCCCAGACGATCATTACAAACCACCTCGATCATCTCTGAAACACACACACAGAGTCACTATCACTGAGCTCTCAGTAATATGCTTTATTCTGTATTCTATATACTGCACTGTCAATGGCCTTTTTATGTCATCATAATTATGTTGATCTACTTTATATGATTATTACTAAATTAATGTCGGTGATGACGTGTTTGTTATATATTTTTATACATTTATTAGTTTGTTGAATATTTTAATGCCAGTGGTGCTATTACGGCTTTAACTCTTCAAGCAGCATCTATGTCATAAAAGGCGATGTGTTTCACTTAAACACATGGATACATCACGCGCTACAGTATAACAAAACAGCAATACTAAACACTTGTGTAAATAAACATTAAACTGCATGATTTCTACCTGATTTTTGTCGTTTGTTCCCGCAGATAATCAGACGCGTTTCTTTCGCAGACGCTTGCCGTAAACTAGAGCCGTGAAGAAACCATCTGCTCACATTTGACCAATCAGACGCCTGCAGACTTGACTGACAGCGAATTTCGCCAATGACATTAAAAAATGAGCGCCGTAGGGCGAGTTCACCATGGAAATTACCGCTGACCGATTTAAGGCGTCGTAAATGTCTTCTTTAAATAATAAGTTTCATTGAAAAAGCACCGATATATAGAGAGGTGAATTATATATTAGTTTATTTATATGTTAGTAAACAACAATAAATACTTATGTAAATAAAACTATCTATTTGTCTATCTATGTGGGTATATAAGTCTTTACAATTTTATATCTATATATGTATATCAATATTTCTAGAGGGAGAGAGAGAATAATAATAGAGAATGTCTATGTCATTCCATTGTTTTTTTCTTTTAAAGGATTTGTTTGGGGTTTTTTTTTACAGTCGCTGTGTCACGTGACACCTGTTACTATTTTCGACGCTGGTCAGGTTTGACTAATCACGTCTATTTCGATTACTGCATGCGGGTTTTTTATTTAAATAATACAATATAGAATAATAAGGCGCGCTGTCGTTTGGAATTCAGAAATAACGACTAAGAATTGACGGGAAAGTGTTGTTTTGCGATGTTTAAGCAGACAAAAGCGTGAGGTTTGCGCGGGCGCCGCCCTCTGTCGGTGGAACCGGTCACTGCAGCAGAGCGGCGGAGCATCAGATCACAGCCGCGCCGAACCGAACCCAACCGACACCGACAGCACTCTCACATCATGTCCGACGACGAGAAGCTGCCGTCCGGATGGGAGAAGCGCATGAGCCGGAGTTCAGGTGAGTCTCGGCGGCGCAGTTTAACCCGGAACAGAGCCGTTGTTTGGCCGCATGTGAGCTGATGCGCATGCTAACTGGCTAACCGACACCGAACCGCGCCAACACACTGCGAAACCCGCCCCGAGTAACGGACCGCTGACTCACAGCCCGTCACGAACCCCTGAATCAGAACCGGTCACTGCAGACAAGAGTAAAAACAGCAGACATCTGAATGAGCTGATCGTTTCTGAACAAACATCTCGAGTCCGGGCCATCCGAGGCTTCACTCCTCAGTCTAGTACTCAGCGGGTACTTTCTGTGTTTGCGAATATTTTTGTGCAATGCCATTTAATTTAACTGAATTTAAGCTCATTGGTTATAGTTATGGTAGATGACCGAACAGAGCCTGTCAGGATGAGCAGGTCACTGAAGGGTTAACTGATCACCAGCTGACTGTACAGTCATTACAACAGAAATGATGGATTCACGGACAAGAAATAATTGGTTAAAGCTGAAATGATATGATCTGCCCTGTCATATTTGTTGCTATAGTCCATTATAGCGTAGAAAACATTCGACACAAACACATCAGTAATATTACAGCATTCATTTGTGTATTATTATTATCATCTGCAATCTAAGATGCTTGCTTTTTTTAATAATTCTGAGTCTTTACGTATGCGCTTAAACATTTTGTTTTTATTTTAATCTTAAGTCATTTTGTGGAGTTTTAGTCGTATTTTTATATATGTATACAATGCAGTACAATGCAATTAGCATTTAATCATTTTAGTTGAAGTCATTTAATGTAAATGACATGAAGTAAATAAATAAATAAATTTGTCTCAGGTCGAGTTTATTACTTCAATCACATCACTAACGCCAGTCAGTGGGAGCGTCCGAGTGGAGCGGGAGCGGACGGCATGGGCGAGGTGGAGAAGGTCCGCTGCTCTCATCTGCTGGTCAAACACAACCAGTCCCGCCGGCCGTCCTCCTGGAGAGAGGAGAACATCACACGCAGCAAAGAGGAGGCGCTGCAGCTCATTCACAGTAAGAGTGTGTCACGTGTGTGTGTGTGTGTGTGTGTGTGAGGTGCACTTATGAATACAGACATGCGTGTGTTTGTGTGTGTAGAGTACATTGAACAGATCAAGTCTGGTGAGGAGGACTTCGAGAGTTTGGCGTCTCAGTTCAGCGACTGCAGCTCTGCGAGGAACGGAGGAGACCTGGGCTTGTTTGGCAGAGGTAAGACTAGCATTAACACACTCTTACCAGATCATCAGCAGCATCACTTAGTGTTTACAGTAAGTTAAAGGGTTAATTCACCCAATAGTGAAAAAGATCCTGATTTTTTTTTTTTTTTTACTAACCCTTTTCTCCTTACAGACGAATCTTCTGTAGTTCGTCTGTGAGAACTCATTTTCAGTTTTGGATGAACTAACCCTTAAACTGTAATTGCCTTGGGTATGAAGTTGCACGAAGTGTGTCCATGGTGTGCTATCTGCATTACTCTCTGTGTGTGTGTGTGTGTGTTAGGTCAGATGCAGAAGCCGTTTGAAGACGCCTCGTTTGCGCTGAAGGTCGGAGACATGAGCGGCCCAGTGTTCACTGACTCTGGAGTTCACATCATCCTGAGAACCGGATAACCGGCCGTATTCCCTCTCCGTCACGCCTTCGTTCGTTCATGCCGCAGATAACACACACATCACACACACTATCCCAGGATCCTTATCTTAATCTGTTTCCCTGAAAAACCTCACATGACTTGTGGAAGATGCACGTTAAATCTATCCGGTGTTTCAGTCATACATGTTACAGATCCCCTTTGAAGGCCGCGATTCCTGCATCTCTACCCAGCATTCCTTTCACCTGGCTCGGCTAAACGCTAGCATGATCTGCTGTCCTGCGGCGGCGCTGGGGCCTGAACCGCTCAGGAGCAGCTCCGATGATGGACAGCAGACAAGCGTGTGACAGATCTCCAAAAATGACCAATAAAAGTTACCATGTCACTAAAGAAAACGCTCCCGTTTCATCTCTGAGCATGAAATTATCCATAGCTTGCTGAATCTTTTTACTGTTTATAAGCTAAAACTCTCTAGTGTGCTGTAAAAGTTCCTATTGAGTGAAAGTCATAGAAAAGAATTGGTCAGAATGTGTGGGAGTGGTTCAGAATGAAGACGCACATCTGCATGCGTTATAAAATACAAAGAACACACTATGAAAAGAATCATTATTGAATTTAGACTCTCTCAGATTAGCGGTGTGGTCCGTTTCTAACGTGGATTGAAGAGTGTGTGTGTGACTCGTCTGAGTGTGTGTTTCCTTCTGTGTGAAGGAGGGTTTCTCTACAGCACTCTTCAGATCAGTATTATGAATCAGTCTGTTATCTATTGTTTGAGTATTGATGGGGCGCAGGTTAAAGTGTTTCTGAAACAGAATAATTAGTGTTCTGTTGATGATTTTTAGATTATTAGGGATTGCGAGGGTGGTGTTTGGGAACACCGTGTGTGTACGGGAGATTCATAGCTGCAGGGGATTTCCCTTCTTTCACAGTTCGGGTAATTACTAATCGTGCAAAGAGAATGTTTTACCTTCAAACGGACTTTGACTCTGAGGAGGAGCCTGAACATCCGATATTTAAATCAGTGTCTGTCTCTACATCAGCAGTGAGTTCCTGATTTATTATACAGCATTTTCTTTAAAGCCTGTCTTGACATTTATATCAGTTTATACAAAATAACTAAAAGATCTAACCAAAGATTTCTTTCAGACTTCTGCTGAGAAGAGATTGAACAGATGGAGGTAAGTTCACCGGTTTTCCTGTATTCTGTTACATTACTCACTGATTATTTTCAGTGGGATGTTAATCTTTTTCTCTTGTGCAGATGATGCTGTTTTTAGCAGCTCTTCTGCCTGTTTTGTTGGCCTGTGATTGTGATCATGATGTAAACAAAACGGTTGACTGCTCTGACGTCTATAACTCAGGACAAACGGTCAGTGGGATCTACTCCATCTATCCATCAGGAGACGTTCCTGTCTGGGTTTACTGTGAGATGATCTCAGAGGGGAACGATGAAGACAAAGGAGGATGGACGGTAATAATATGACTTTAAATCATTAAACAAACACCAGAACATTCATTATGAATCATATCTTCTATATAAACCCATCTCAGGTGATTCAGAGGAGAATGGACGGCAGTGTGAATTTCTATCAGCCGTGGAATCAGTACAAGAGAGGATTTGGGAATCTGACGAGTGAATACTGGCTGGGTAAGATCTCACTGTGTGTGTTCCTGTCTAGTGTTTGGTTGAACGTGTTCTTCATGTGTGTGTGTGTGTGTGTGTGTGTGATCAGGGCTGGAGAACATGTATCAGCTGACACGCAACAGGAAGTACAAGCTGAGAGTGGATCTGGAGGACTTTGAAGGAAGGAAAGGGTTTGCCCAGTACTCTTCTTTCTCTGTGGGTTGTGAATGTGCTGGATATCAGCTGCATGTTTCAGGATTCACAGACGGAGGAGCTGGTAAGATACTGTACATTATACTAATGAAAACACATTTCCGTTGGGTTATCATCCTCAGTGGCTGTCTTCCTCTCTGCAGGCGACTGTTTATCTGGCCATAGTGGATCCAAGTTCTCCACTTTTGACAAAGACCAAGATGCTTCAGAGGTTAACTGTGCCAAACAGTATCTGGGGGCATTTTGGTACACAGCCTGTCACAATACAAACCCCAACGGTGTGTATCTGTGGGGTGAAGATCCCACTCATTACGCCATTGGTGTGGTTTGGTCGACCTGGAAGAATTACGCAGTCAGTATGAAGACCTTCAGCATGAAGATCAAACGTGTGTCTTAGAAACATTACAGTGCTTCTGGAAGAAAAAAGGATCTTACCTCATTTTTTAACATTTTAAGGTTTTCATTCCTCCTTTTCTGCATAAAGAATCTTAAAAATGAGTTTGAGTTGTTGTTGTGTTGTGTATTACTATTGTTAAATTCCATAAACGTTCAATAAACTCTTATACTGAATTCAGACAGGCAGTTCCTTCCTAATCTGAACCTAAAAATGTGAATATGTCCGGATTCCAACAGGAAGACTGTAATGATTGCTGTATGTTGATTCAGTCTTAGCGTGTGTATCTGAACACTCAAAGATCCAGTCCTAGTGAGGTTACCATCAACACTGATAACACCTTTCAGACTGAAGCACTGTGACGTCCGACTTTTCATTCACGTGACAGCTTCAGTATGTGTTTCAAAAGAAGTTTCCTTCACATTCTGACACGTAAATTATATCGTTTTTCATAATAATATATATTAAGCTCAAAATGAATTTTGGCCGTGAAACAAAAGTCAAAGCACTGCTGAGAAAACGGAATTTTTGTTTTATTTATTTGACTTATTTTAGTGACAGACACAAATGAATATAAAAGGATGAATCATTAGAAGCAGATTTGAAGCAGCAGGCTGTAATGAAGCGTAACACTTGGGAAGATGGTAAACAGTTAAAAAGCTTTCAGTAATGACCTTTTTTCAATGCAATCGTGCTGAAAGCTTCACTGGTTCAAAACGCTTCGTTTGTTACACCAGTTCATACAAAACTGATGTCTTTTGATTACTGTAGTCACACATTCTCTGTCTTATATTCCTGCACAACTGGAGGAGCAGCAGTTTCAGGACCCTATTTTTTTGTGTGACAGCGCCATCTACCGACCCGGTGATGTAATGGCGGCTGCTGTTTCAGGACCCTGGTGTAGTAATGTATCAGTATCAATTTTATTATATGATTTTTTTATTTATTATTATTTTATTCAAAATGCATCAGATGTTAATTACAAAGTGTGCAAAACCTGCTTTGAGTTACAATTTAAACAAATTAAAAATAATTATAAATGTATATATATATATATATATATATATATATTTTTTTTTTTAACAACTGGAAAAGTTGTCTATGTTCCAAATCTTGGTTTCTTGAATTATACTCTATAGTGATTAACCTACTTAAATTTAACTAATAACTCAATATCAGATAAAATAATGCAATCACTAAATGCAATCAGT
>JAUCMU010000001.1:24406174-24417015 GCA_032275025.1 Enteromius treurensis
TCACAGTAAACCCAGACAGGAACGTCTCCTGATGGATAGATGGAGTAGATCCCACTGACCGTTTGTCCTGAGTTATAAAGGTCAGAGCAGTCGAGGATGCTTACATACTGAGTGCACCCACACATCAGAACAGCAGCAAGAACAGCAAAAAACATGAACATCTACACAAGAAAGAGATAAAGAGATGAACATTATACTAAAATTAAACTTAACTCAGTTTGTTGTTAAAAAACTTACTGCCATTTTCTCGATCTCTCTTCAGTGGAGGACTTGTTATATCTGAATGGAAATAATAGAAACCTTTTCATATGCTTTGACAGTTTGTTTTCTGAATGTTGTATAATGGTGGGCTGTTCTTTGATCTCAGTGAAGAAAGAAACACTAAGCGTTTGTCTTGTATCGTTTGTATTAAGTCTGAAACAGACCCTTCATATATTAGCTTCTTAAACTCCTCCTTTGTTGTTGCAGAAGAAATTTACATTATAAAAACACTCATTTTGGATGCAAATAAAATGCAAGTTAAACCCGCACTCACTTGCTGGTCTTGGCCCTGAACTGCTACTTGGATGTTCTTCCTATTATTCTTGAAAGGTAGTCTATGGCAGCCCACAGAGCCTTTGGGTTGAATGTTGTGAAAATTGGCACATAGATGGAGGAAGCACTGAACATTAACCACACCAAATGTGCAGTCTCTATCTCAAACCCTCTAGCAATGGATACCAAACATTCAAAAATACACACACAGACAAAACCAAAATGAAACCTACGGCGTGATATGCTGGCACAGAAACATACACATAGATGCCTCATTAGTGATCGTCACGATCCAAAGGGTTTCATTTGGTTTCGTCTGTGTATGTTTTTTGACTCTCAGAGTTTGGGTATGTTTGGTCCCCATTGACTTCCAATGTATGACTGACAGACTGCAACGGTTTGAGTTAAAAATCTTCACTTGTGTTCTGCTGAAGAAACAAAGTCATCTACATCTTGGTTGCCTGGGGCCAGCAGATACCATGTCCAGCTCTTCATAGCAATGCCTCTTTCAGCAGGATAATGGACCATGACACAATGCAAACACTGTTTGGGAACACTCTGAGGAGCATGACCAAGAACTCAAGGTGTTGCCTTGGCCTCCAAATTACTTAGATCTATCTCAATGCCATGTGCTGGACCAACAAATCGGATCCACTTTAACGCGTACGATAATTCACATTCACAATGAAAAGTTTGCATTTGCAAATAACAAATTCTATAATCGATGCATTTAAATGTAAATTGCACAGAAAGCATGTTTTGAATATTTTACATCTTCAGTGTGCGTTTGCAAGCCATCATTTGTGTTTGTGTACTTAAAGACTTTCCAGCCAGGTCTCGTCCATCATAGTCTTTAGCCAACCAGATCTGAGCCTTTCAGTCGATCACACCGTACTGTGGATGTTACATCATACTGGACCAAGATGATGAATGTAATAACATGCAGGTTTTTTTTAGCAGTATATTTGAGGTTGATGTACAAATGGTTGCAGAAACAACCTGTGACCCAGCTATTCCTCCTTCACCTCAGGTGAAATGAGTCTAGACGTTTCGTATGGAAGTGTAGGGTTTTTTTTGGTCTTTTGTTTGTTTATCACTGAAGATGTTCTGGTAAAATGTACAAAAAGATTAAGATGTTAACATTCGTCATACAAACCTCTACTATGGTGATGATTATCTAACTATTTCAGAAAAACAGATCAACTGCAATGCATGTTGGGAGTCATAAATGAGTTCTGTACTATGTTGATACACAGCATGTATTTCAGTATATTTTTTTCTTTTGTTGATTGTCACCATTGTTGAGTTTCATGCACTGATTTTTGATGTCTAATTGATTCAGCAATTAATGTCGGTCATGTTAATTCATAAAAGTGTGATACTGTAGCTGTACCTCTGCTTTAATCTCACACTGTAGTGTCACACACAAAAAACAACACTCGTGAGCAATTATTTAAATAACCTCAGTGATTACACCATCTCTTGATGGATCTGCTTTTTCATTACGTCAACAAATGTATTTTAGCACATTGTTAGAAGTGACACCGAAAACCCAACTTTAAAGTACAAAGAGTCAAGAGCCCAACTAAAACACTGATCACAATAAGTGAGGTTTACAAACAAGTTTCAGGAGGAACGCGTGCGCATGATTATCCGCAGCTGGCCCGCATTATCTAATCAATCTATTTAGTCCCATCCAATCAAACTATCCAGCCTCCTTCTTAAATAAGCTTACTTCCTTCCCTCCCTTATCTCCTTATGGATCCCTCCTCCCCCCCCTTCTTCGCATAGTTCCAGTTCCTGCACGGGGGGCACGCAGGGTCCGAGTCGGCCGACAAGCTCAGCCCTCGCTAGGGTTCTAACCACTAGGGCTCAGAGTCCACCAATTCCCCGGCTCGCCCCCCAGTGCTAAACTCCATCTAAGCATTTAAACATGCTTAAATTATTATCATAAGGAAGCGTGAACTTGTGAATGGTAATTGGTTGAAATTTCACCACTGAATGCAGGCACAAAAGCGATGAACAGAGGTGCCGTTTATGGCTGTTAGAAGAAATCTCTAGCGTAGGACAAGTCTCACTGCAGGACCATGTGTCAAATCTTCTGACACTGCCAGATCGTTATATTTGATCGCCGCAGCCATCAATATCCTGTCGCTGAACATGCCAAACCAGCCACCAAACACTACAGATTTTAGCCTAGGATTATGGGAAACTTTGCCCAAAGTGTGGCAGCGTAAGCTGAGTTTTAGGATGAAAACAGTCCATTTGGATAGGCCTGACTCCAAAATGTGTCTACTGCTGGCAGCAATGAACCAAAGCTGAATAGAAATTCAGTTCAACAATGTTTATGGCTCCTTTTTATGTAGATGCAGTATAATTGTGAATTTATATTATTACAATTATTAGGGTGTAGGAGCTTAAATGTATTGATGGTTTAAGCACTAGAGGGCGGTGTGCACTGTGGTGAGTTTCAGATCAGCTGATTTTAACTTCCCTTCAGGTTGTATGAAACAGTTACTGGTAGTGGGAAGATAAGTTTATTACCATAGCTTGTATGTTTTAAGTCAAGAAACAGACATTGGTTTGTGGAAATTGTTTATTCTAACATAAGAAAAAAAATTCTAACCTTAGCACCCTAAACCCTGGTTAAAAGAAAGCCACTACAAACCGTCATGCATGTTTGTGATTCCTACATGATATATGAAGTTAGACAGCTAATAGAGAAGATCAAACCCTCATTAGACATTCATTGTGAATTTCTGACAAACACTGCAATGTCTCTATGACACAAGTTTGATTTTCATGCTGATAGATTTCATCCCGACTTTATTACCCTTCCAGGTTGACCATTCATTTCCAATGCCGTCATGGCTGTTGTATTGTCCCCCTGTATACACACCATTGGGGTTTGTCTTCATGCAGTCTTTGTACCAAAATGCCCCTAGATGGAGTTTAGCACAGTTGAGCTTGGAAGCACTATCTTGGTCATTGTCTAAGGTGGTGAACTTCTCGCCATTATGTTCAGTTAAAGAGTCTTCTGCAGAGAGGAAGAGCATCAGTGAGGAGAGGAACTCAATGGAAAGGACTTTCATGAGCATAAACAGTTGGGTAAGTTACTTTAAAAAGTAATTAATTACTATCTAATAATGACATTTTCACCAGTAAATTGGATTACTATACTAATTACTCTCTCTAAAAAAATATTGCACTACCTTCTAAATCCCATATTAACCATGAGCAGAAGTACAACACTTCAAACTCTAGCTTTGAATTCTTTGAAACAAATCATATAAAATCGCATAATTTCCCCTTGAACGTACCAGAGAGCTTACGTGAAAAGCACACATTTAACATTAGACTTTACATTTTGATGTTAAATCTTCTGTTGTTTTATAAAGAATTTTTTATTTAATAAAATTTGCATTACAGATAATTGTAATTAAATGACATTTTATATAATATAATTTATAATAATTTATAAATATTAAGTGTAATTCTTTAGTGTTTTAAAAGAAGGGTAATTACGTTACAGTAATTATTCGTTTAGTAAAGCATTACACCCAATATTAAGTATAAAAGAAAATAACCTACCAGCTCCTCCATTCTGGAACCCAGAAACATGCAGTCGATACCCATCAGCTTCAGGACCCACAGAGAAAGAAGAGTACTGAGCGGAAGCTTTTTTTCCTTCAAAGTCCTCCAGATCCACTCTCAACATGTACTTCCTGTTGTGTGTCAGCTGATACATGTTCTCCAGCCCTGATCACACACACACACACACACACACACACACACACATGAATAACACGTTCAACCAAACACTGTACACACACACACACACACACACACACACACACACACACACACACACATGAATAACACGTTCAACCAAACACACGCACAGACTCTCTGTGAGATCTTACCCAGCCAGTATTCACTCGTCAGATTCCCAAATCCTCTCTTGTACTGATTCCACGGCTGATAGAAATTCACACTGCCGTCCATTCTCCTCTGAATCACCTGAGATGGGTTTATATAGAAGATATGATTCATAATGAATGTTCTGGTGTTTGTTTAATGATTTAAAGTCATATTATTACCGTCCATCCTCCTTTGTCTTCATCGTTCCCCTCTGAGATCATCTCACAGTAAACCCCGACAGGAACGTCTCCTGATGGATAGATGGAGTAGATCCCACTGACCGTTTGTCCTGAGTTATAGACGTCAGAACAAGTTTCATCCTGACATTCACTCATCAGTACGGCCGGTAGAAGAGCCGCAAAAAACACCATCATCTACACGAGAAAGAGAGAAAGAGATGAACATCACACTGAGATGAAGCTGAAGCTGTCAGAAGTGAATATAAATTAGACTTACTGCCATCTTCTTAGTCTCTTTTCAGTAGGTCACAGCAGAGATCTGTTTTATCTAGATTAAAAATAACAGAAGAATCTTCATATTGCCTGTTTTGACAGTAAATGTATTTTCTGAGAGGTTTATAAATGTTTGAATGTTCTGTAAGATGAATATATGAAACAGTAACTCACCGTTTGTGTTGCGTTTTGTTTTTCAGTCTGACACAAACATTCAGAGACTCCTCCTGTTTTAACATAGAAATTTACATTGCAAACACCCATATTTTAGATGCAAATAAAATGATGTACAAAGATGTACAAAATTATTCAGTGGCTGTTTTTTCCTAAGTTCAGGACACTGTGATTTTCATATGTATCTCTTATTTTAGTATAAAAAGCTACAAATGTCTTTCTTAAAATTCATTGGAGAAAATAAGTAGACACAAATGTCCAAAATGAAAATGTTAAGAGAGAAACATCTTGCTGTACTCTGTGAGACTCCATTAAAATCTTCAGAGGAGGCTCTTTTTTCACATTTAACAGACAGGACAGTAAGAGGAGAGCGGGCGCCAGGACCTTCAGCCAGTCTTCAACTTGTTTCTAAGCTCATACTAAGGGCTGATTCTCAATGTGTCTTAATTTTTGTCTTATGGTGTCTTCAATTTTCTTAAAGGAGAAACACGTTATATTTTGCATTCCTCCTAATGGTGTGTAAATGCTGAACATATCCTTTAAATAGCACTACAGTTCAAAATATTATGAGTTACTCAATGAAAAGTACCTTTAGATACATGCTTTGTATATGCAGTATATTTTCCAAAAAGGAATAAGTGGTTGAAATCTAGTGTGAGATAAATGTTTTATTTTGTGTGCTTATTTGTCTTACAAACCCATTTTGCATGCATGTAAATATACAGTAGGTCATGATTTTCCTACATACAAGAGAGCAGAGCTGTGCAGTGTGTGTGCTTACAGCGTATCCTGGGCCCAGTTACTTGAAATCCTTTAAACAAAGAAATTTCCTAGTTATAATGTTAACAGTAGCCTTGCTGAAATTTGGGTGGCATGAAGGGCTTACGTAAAAAATGAAAATTACCCCATAATTTACTCACCCCCAAGCCATCCTAGGTGTATATGACTTTCTTCTTTCATACAAACATAGTCGGGGAGTTTTAAAATTCATCCTGGCTCTTCCAAGTATGCTGAGGGGTGTTAAGGAAGCTGGTGAGTGTGTCTTAAATGTGGTGTGGTAAATTGGTGACAGGTGCAATGGGCAGGTGTGGCTGGTTAATACTCTGGGTATTGAGAACGTTGCGTGGATGTGAGGGTGGAGCCTGGTGTGGATGTAACAAGGGGATGGTGATTATTTTGAATATCCAAAAAGCACATATATCAATCGTAAAATTAACCCATACGCCTCCAGGGGGTTAACACACGTCTTCTGATCGATAACAAAAATATTTCTATTTTTAAAATTATGAACTTAAAATCACTGACTTCTGGCAATAACTGTATGTGTGTTCGTTAAAGAGTCAAGTTCCGGCTGACCTCTGACCTCTGACTCAACATATCACATGCTGCATTCATTCTTGAAGCGAAATCCGTTTAATTCTGTGTTTAGCTTTGCTCTATCCTCATTCATTTATTCTCACCTGAGCTTTGGCTACGAATGCATCTTACGATATGCAGCATGCGTCAAGTCAGAGAAAACATCCATCCAGACAATCAATTTATCATTTAGGGTACGCTCAAAGAATGTATCTTTTTGTCAACAGGCACTTCAGAAGCTGATTGGTGAAGTAAAACTTTTTTGTTCAGTGATAAAAATGAATGTTTCTGATGTCAGAGAAGAGGGGAAATTGTGTCCTAATGGTTAAAGTCAGACTTGTAACCTGAAGGTGATGGGATAGAGTCTCAGTACCAGCAGGGCGAGAGCAAACGTTGCCTTGAATCTCTTGGTATAGACATTTAGTTAAGTGTGATCATTAAGATGATCACAGCACAGACTAAATCCTTGACTGCTTTGATTATTTGAGTTCTAATTGAGACGTTTGACTTGGTGCGCACTTTGTGAAGTTGTTGAAATCACTTCTAAACTTCAGAGTAGACTCGTGAAAGTACCACAGTCTCTAGCTAAGGGGAAAGACCTGAGCACAGCGTGAGACATGGTTGAGATCTCTTCTAAACTTTAAGTAAAAGCAATATGAGACTATAAGAGTTTTTGTTTGAAGGGATGAATATGAGAAGAGGAAATCCATTTGATGTTCACCTCATTTATGTCTCGCAGAAACATTTGAGATTATCTCTCCTTTGGGCAAACATTGACCATTCCAACTTGACAACAGAGCTACTGCTATTTAAATTGTAGACATGAATGAGTTTAATGATAATTATTATTGTTTTCCTCTATAAAGAAAATTCTAACAGCAATTCATCTATTCATAACTGAATAAACTTGCTTTTCGCAAATGTAGTGTCCACAAAGAGTTTTAGTAGAGTTGCTAGTTGAGTTTGCATGTGCAAACGTGAGACCACAGCTCAAGTTACAGTTGCTTGTTTTTAATCTTGGCTCAGTAAAGGTGTATTATTTCATTTGGGCAACGTTATATACAGTGGTGGGAGTAACGCATTACAAAAGTTACATTACAAGAGTAACACTGCATGCGGGCCTGGACTAGGTATATTCCCGGTGGACCGACGCAGGTACAATTTTGTTTCCAGCAAGGACTGGCCCATCACACTTGGACATCGGCCCATCACAAGCACTATGTAATACACATCCTTCCAAAATGTGTAGAAAATACAGGATATTGTGCTGTGTAATAACAAGGATGAATATAGAATACATAATACAGATAATAGATTCTAAATAAGCGATTCAGGTCAAATATTCATTATGTAAAATCATAATCATCATCACTTGATTTCTGCTCTTGGCTTGTCTGGCTGCTATAACTCAATTACAGAAGCAAGCACAAAATTTAATGCAATTAACATTCAAGATCCAAACTAATGCCGACCACTGACCGCTGCAATGGAGACACTTACAGGGAATTTAAGTTGATTGGACTTTACAGTTTCACTTAGATTCTTCCTCATTAAATTGTGTAGACACAACGCAAAGAGTTTGCATAAGTCTAAAAAAATCCATTAATGTGAACAAAAAACATTTTTTTGAATGAAGTAGCGGTTTTTAAAGAAGTCATGTCAGAGACAGAGGACAAGGATGGGCTTGGCAATTTTCCACAGCTGGATAGCAGTAAAACTGAGGGACTCCTTGTTGGCACTCCTCACCAGATTCATTCTTTTCCTATTCTCCAGTTCACCTATGATGGCCAGGTCATAACTCTCTCCTCCTCACTCACTAATCTGGGGGTTTGGTTTGATCCACAGCTGACCCTCAGTGACCATAAAAACATTTGTGTAAGGAATCCTTTTACCATCTACAAAAAATGTCTAAACTCCTCCCCCAGATGCAGAGAAACTTGTCCACGCCTTTATCTCCTCAAGGCTGGACTACTGGAATGAATTGTTTGCTGGAATTCCTACTAAGGACATACAAATGTTACAATACATCCAGAATAGCGCTGCAAGGATCCTACTGAGAGTAAGGAAATTTGAACATATCACTCCCATCCTCAAATCACTTCATTGGCTCCCTGCTTCTCCCCGGATCGAGGACAATGTTCTTCTGTTAACCCATACATGTACATGGGGGGTGGGGGGGGGGGGGGTCGAGCTTTTTGCTCTGGAATCGTCCTGTCCAACTGTGAGTTACACAGAACCTGGACACTTTTTAAGACTTTTTTATTTAGGGTAGCATACAATTTCTCAGATTTTATATTTAGTAATTGTGATATTTTTTCGATTTTGTGGATGTTTTTTCTTTTCTTAGTGTAGCCCTTTGAGATTTTGCTAATGAAAAGTGAGTTACAAATAAAATGTATTATTATAAGGAATATTAACATTGCTGCTGTTTAATTAGCAGAGAAAATTAATTGAAGAAGTGGTTTTAATCGGAGGAACCTGCAGGGATTCGTATGTATGAGTACATTTTAGCAGAAATCAGAATCAGAATGGGCTTTATTGCCAGGTATGGCACATGCACATACAAGGAATTTGTTATTGTGACAGAGCTCTGCAGTGCAACAGAGTGACGGTGACAAGACACAAAATAGTGTACAAATATACAAAGAAGTGTACAAGTAGCACAAAAACACAATAAATAATATACAATAAAATGTAAGTAAGAGCAGGTGTGAAGAGTTTGTACATGTATGTGCAAAGATGAAAATGTTATTAAGTGTTCATGGTATGGACAGCCCGGTGGAAGAAACTGTTCCTGTGTCTGGTTGTTTTGGTGTTAAGAGCTCTGTAGCGTTGACCAGATGGTAACAGATTAAAGAGGGAGTGTGCTGGGTGTGAGGGGTCCAGAGTGATTTTCTTAGCCCTTTTGCTCACTCTGGATAAGTACAGTTCTTGGAGAGTGCGGAGGGATGTACCAGTGATTCTCTCAGCAGTCCTGACTACCCTCTGCAGTCTTCTGAGCTCAGATTTAGTAGCTGAGTTATAGAAGAGCAGAGGATAGATTCAATGATTGCTGTGTAGAACTGTACCAGCAGCCCCTGTGGCAGATTGAACTTCTTTAGCTGGCGAAGGAAGTATAACCTCTGTTGGGCGTAAATGTAGGTAGACGCACATATTTTGAATGAGCCTAGAAAGCAACCAAGAACACACAACAACACTATTGAGCACAAAACACTTAGAAACAACTTTGAAAAAGGTGAAAAAGAAACATCTAAGCAAAACTGAACAAACTAAATGTAATGGAAATATATTCCACCAGCCAGGAATGGTGAACGATAGAAAATGACATTATCTATCTTTCTGTCAGATTTTCATTTCAAGGACATTCATCTTATTTCTTTGTACTCTGTAAATTTCATTTTCACAAAGCCAGAATCTTTCGTTGTCATCACATCAAGTCCCTTTTCTCCTCCAGCACCATGTCCCAACCTTTGAACTCGAATACATTTTATATTTATATTTTGTTGCTTCGTAGCTCTTTTAACCTCTTGCGATAATGTCCATATGCCCACTGTTATCTCAGTTACAATAATTATGCATTCTTCTTCGTATTCTACAGATTTTATCTTTCATATCTTTTCTGGGTGCATAGTGCAGTGGGTGTTTTCCAGTCCGTGCTCATGTAGAAACTTTTCCACTCTCAAAACCACTCTCCTTCAGGAAACACTTCAGATCAAAAGTCAGTTCTTCGGATAATACAATGCCATTTCAGAGACAGCGTCACTCGTCAAGGTGAGTTATTTGTTTCTGAGATCATTATAAGTGTCATGTAACATATGACATTCAAATTCAAATTTTATTTGTCACATTCACATACATACATGGTACGACATGAAGTGACATATATTGCACAACAGCCCAAGAAAACAATTAAGTAAAATGGCAAAAAAGAAGTAGAATATACAAATAAGTACAGTAGATAAATATAATATATAAAAAAATAAACTAGCAATAAAATAAAATAGAATGAAAAGAGAACGGAAGTAGAATAGAACATGACTATATAAATATATGAAGTATGTATACACACAATAAGAGTAAGAGTGTATGTCAGTGCAAGTGTCCCGTGTGCTGTGCAGTGTAAAAAGTGAAAGTGAGTAAAGAGGCTTACTGGGGGCAAATGGTATGTAAATTCCACTCATTTATCCCCATGTGGCCTTCTCCCAACTGCAAATAACAGGTAGTGCAAATTGTAGTACAGATTGTGCGGAGTGAAAGTGAAAGTGTGCGATGGTCTGAATTTGAGTGGAGTAGAGAGTAGAGAGTTCAGTGTCCAGAGTGAGTGTGCATGTGCAAAATGGATCAGTACTGTGTGATGTACTGATTGAGAGACCGTATCGCCTGCGGGAAGAAGCTCCTCCTCAG
>JAUCMU010000001.1:24436017-24456444 GCA_032275025.1 Enteromius treurensis
AGTGAAGGGTAGTGCTTGTTGTTTGTTGTTTCTCCGATCACGAATGCAGACGTGCTGTTATGTTTACGAGGCGTGATCATCAGTAATTCAGTCTCTACTGGATCAACAAATGCCTCGTTTGTAATGTGTTTTTTGATTATGATATGCAATATTTTAGTCCAAATTGCATATGTTTAGAAATAAATATGACGTCTGTAAGAAATTGGTACTGTTTGATGAACATAGCAAATCCGAACAGCTGTTTGAAAACACACACTTGGAGATCAGGATCACACTGAGGAGGACCTTGAATATAAAATCTTTGCATGTTAAAAAAAAAACAACCTCACATTGTCAATTATGTTCACACCGCCCCTGAAAGATCTGTCTAATAAATTCGGTTCAGGTCTGATTTTCTGTGTCTTCACATCTCTATCAAGTATTGTGTTAGGAAAGGATGCCTATTTTGAAAAAGGATGTAGGAAAATGTTGGGCTCTGTGTGGAAGGACCTTCAGTGCAACTCACCGGCAGCGGCTGACGAAAGCGAAGCGCTCTTCACCACCTCCACCTTCATCGCTGAAGTCTTGAGTTTGCTGAACTCTCCAGCGCCCTCCAGCAGAGCTTTATACGTGTTGATCTCGCGCTCCAGCTGGACCTTGGTGCTGAGCAGCAGCTGGTACTCACGGCTCTGCTGCAGAGCGCTCTCCCGCACCGAGGTGAGCTCGCCCTCGAGGCCGCCCGCCAGCTGAGCCAGAGAGGAGAGCTGAGCCTGGTACTGAGCCTGCGCCTCCACCAGACGCTGATCCAGATTCCCCTTCTGCAGCACAGCACACAGCACCATCACTACTGCACTTACACGTGATCTGTTAACCCTCTTCTGCTCACCTAAGCTGCATTTATTTGATCAAAATACAGTCAAAAATGTAATATTAAAGTGTAATATATTTCTGTGATGTTCGGCATCATTACTCCAGTCTTCAGTGTCTCAAGATCTTCAGAAATCATAGTAACTGACAAACATTTCTGATTATTATCAGTGTTGCACACACTTGTGCTGCTCAATATTTTGTGTAGAATCTGTGATGCATTTTATTTTTCAGGATTCACAGATGAACAGAAAGATCAAAAGAACAGCATTTATTTGAAAGAGCCTTTTCTGTCACTTTTGATCAATTTAATGGATCCTTGATGAAAAGTAAAGCATTTGCCTCTTTAAAATTCTACTGACCCTAGACAATTGAATTAGATTATTTTATTTATATTGTATATTCAATGTAGTTTTCCTTAAACTTTTCGCAGTGCATTGTGGGATTGTTTTTCCTGTAAGGATACATGCGATGCTGGCCAAAATGAGAAGCCATAATTCTGTAAGAAATTTAGCATAACTTTACATGAGGAGTGATTGATGCCTTAAAACGCAAAAAAAAAGAAAAAAGCATGGGACGTTTGAACGTTCAAAAGTTTCACTGACGTTCACATAACAAAGAAAAGGCGCTTTTAACACATTAAAACAGGACATAACTTGTCCTGGGTTTGGTTGGTGTTTTAGAGGTGAGAGCAGGTGGAGCGGGTACCTCCATCAGCGCGGCGTCCAGCTGGGTCTGCAGGCTCAGACTCTGTTTGCGGTTGTCGGTGATCTCGGAGCTGCCGCTGACGGTGCTCTCTGTGACCAGCTCCGTCTCCGCCTGCTTCTTCTCCACCTGAAGAACGCCAGAAAATCATTTCCAGGGAATGTTGCTAAAAGCTGCTAAATGACGTGGTGATGGCTTGTAGCATACAAAACACAATATATCATTCACATACGTTTAGATTTGTTCACGTACAGAGTAGTTTTAAAAGTAACATGAATAAGATTTTTATAATTTCATATTTACCGAATGGAACAGTTGCACGTTTTTGAACCATCACTTTTGATGTATTTTCTTGTAATCTATAAAAGTACACATTCTGAAGAATTGTTAGTGTTTTGAGCGGTGAGTGAGCCGGAGCTGAGCTGTACCTGTCTGGTGTACCAGACCTCAGCCTCCCGGAGGTTCTTCTGGATGACCGTCTCGTACTCGGAGCGGGTCTCGGCCAGCACTCGAGACAGATCCGTGCTCTCGATCTCCTTCACATCCACCGTCACGGTGCCCATCATCTGACCGCGCAGAGCTACCATGTCCTGAGCACAAGAGCAGAGGTCATCTAGATGACTGGAACTGACGTTTTAGCCTGTGCTGTTTAGTTCATGTTGAGCAAGACTAACAAATTTACAACTGAAGATTCTTTTCCTGTCAATGAGATCTGAGGTGGCTTTGAACTCACCTCAAAAAGGAGATTGGGGTCACTGAACAGCAAAAGTGGGTGTTTTCCCACTTACCTGACCCCACCCCTAAACCTGTCCATCACCATGTCATCAGCCAATCAGGCAACATGATGACCCTATGTTTAGGCCTGGGTGGGTGGAGCTTATGTAAACAGTTTCTGCCAACAAGGCATGCTATCTGCTCTTAGTGTAATAGACACTCTGAGAGTTGATGTCCATGAGAGAAGGTGTGGGGTCACCTCCTGGTGGGCGTCTCTGAGGGCGGAGCGCTCCTTCTCCAGGCCCGTGACCTCCTGCAGTAAGACGACGTTGGTGGAGTCGTACTCCTTCTTCAGGGTCCTCAGGCCGGCGATGTCTCCCTCCACAGACTGACGCATGGCCAGCTCCGTTTCGTACCTGTGCGGCACAGTTAAAACACTCAGACAACTACACATATCAGTAATCACTCGTTCTATGAGAAACTATAACCATAACCACACATACGAATGTTATCTGGAATCACCTACAGAACGATTTTCTTTTCAGCTGGTGAACCATTAAAACACTGACAGCCAATCAGAGTCCATTCTGACCTCAGGTATTTAAAGCAGAAATTGATTAAACTAGTTATCGCACATGCCGTGGATGCTAATATAGTTACGGTTATAGTTATTCTTCTCCGTGAGGACTAGCCATGTTTAACAGTGAACTATTACAGCTTTGAACATGGCTCATTTAGATACTGATGCAAATCAAACTTACTTCATTCTGAAATCATCCGTGGCCAGTTTGGCGTTATCTACGGCTAAAGCCATGCGCGTGTGGTCCTGCATGAGAAGCAGAAGCTGGAGAAAGAGAAGACAGATCAGGTCAGATACGTAGCACATTACTTCAAGACTGTTTTAGTGTTATTTGATACTAATATGCTGTATGTTTGCTTTTTGTGTAAGTCTTTAATGTAGCTATAGCACTATATTTACATGACAATATCATATATCAAAACTATCATGCCAATGAAGCATTTGTAAATCTGAACACTGAATCCGGGCACCTTCTCGCGCATGGGCTTTATCTGGATCTCGTAGGGCTCCAGGTCGAAACTGCTCTGAACTCTGTTGATGGTGAATGCCCGGAGCTTCTCGTTGAGCTCTTGGTTGGTGGTCTCCAGGCGCTTCACCTTCTCCAGGTAAGTCGCAAGGCGGTCGTTCAGAACCTGCATCTGCTGTTTCTCATTGACGACGTTGGACACAGCTTCTGCGAAAGAACCTCCGCCCGCCCTGAAACTCGCCCCGATGGAGCCTCCACCTCCCGCACTCGAGAGAGAGCCTCCAACCATCCTCAAATTAGACGAGAGAGAACCTCCACCAGACCCGAAGCCCAATCCAGCTCTAGACCCAAATCCCAATCCAGCACCAGCCCCGAAGCCCAGACCGGCTCCAGATCCATAGCCCAAGCCTGCACCGCCCTGTAGACCTCCAGACAACACCTGACTGCCAAAGCTGGAGAAGCTGCTGGGAGCCGTCGATAGAGACCTCCCAGAGAAACGCTGAGATCTGAGCGCCATGTTAAAAGAGAGCTGAGACGGGGAGTGGAGATGATGTGGAGTAGTGCAAGACGCTGGAGACGCTGTGTTTTATAGCTGCCCTTCATGTGCATCACTTATCAGTGATGGGCCCCTGGGCATGAGTGTACGGCTCCAGGGACAGAACCGTTTCCAGACATAATGACATGCAAATATTTAAAATAAGTACTTTGAAGAAGAACCATGAGAAAAGTGAGAAAACAACTCAGATGTAGCTAAATCTTATCTGAGCTATAATAACTGCACACTATGAACCATTAGTTAAGCATTACACTGTAAAAGGTAATACCTAGATCTTACTTATAAAAAATGAGGCAACTTGCCTTTTTTAAGTATAATAAACACTGTAACATTGCTTAATAAGAACTAGAAAATCAAGTTGAGTTAACCAGTACTAAACATTTATAAAGTATTGTTCCAGCATTTATAGGCATTAGTAAGCAGTTTATAAATACAGCTATAAATGCCTTGTTCTTCAGCATATCTATCATGTTTAATATGATGAATAATGTTTTCATACTTTATTATATATCAATTCATTTTTAATTTTAATTAATTTATTATATTATTATGTTATTTACAAACTAGTTATATAGGAGTTGTCTGTATGTAATAAGATAATTTAGAAAGGGCAAGCAAATGACAATAAATTATTTAAATGTACATTTGCAAATCTTATTATTTAGACACATGATAATAGTTGCTCAGTGTGTTAATAAATGCTTTATGTTCCAATGCATTCATGATTAAGTCAGGTAGTTTGTGAACTCATCGAAAGTGAGGACTATTTATACCTTGTGAAGCATTTGTAAAGAATCATTTATCTCCAAACAAACACAAGACGGAATACAGAGAACAGGAATATTTTTTCAAGATGCAAAGAATGTTTGTTTATTTGTTCTGTTAGGAAGATAGCGTGCAGTTCTTATAAAGTGTGACCCTGATGTCTTCTTGGGTAAAGCCGTGCTGTCTCATGGATTAGTTGTGTTCAGGTTCAGACAGGTGCAGAACACTTTATGTTGGTTTTTGAATAACTTCAATAAGTTGTACTTTTATTTTTATAAAAGGCCTCATCGTTCAGGAGCTGAAGTAGTATCTCTTGATGTCTGAAGAGTCTCATGCTCACAAGCCTCAGGTACTATGCTGCAGGACCTTCTGTGTTGCTCATCATCTGCACATTAAACAAATGAATGATTGCTGAGGATTAAACAAATCTATGTAAATGCTCAGCGTGTGAACCGTGTGTGTCCGTGATCTTATCAGCATGGCCACAAACAAAGGCCCTGTGTGTGTGTGTGTGTTATCTAAGAACAACAAATTAACTGTTGTCAGACTTCTGAGTTGAAATTTTAGAAATGATTTTATTGACCTACATGTTCATCATCACAAATTCATCTTCATATAGCAGGAAAAACACACAAGGATGATGTCAAAACTCAGATTAAAAAATATCCCAGCAGCCCTACACACACACACACACACACACACACACACCCAGAGAGCAGGAGGTCATAAGACATATATCAGATGGTAAAGTCATGAGTCCTTCATATATGACCCTGAATGTCTTTTATATTCATTTATCATAGTACATGTCCGGTATTATGATGTTTTTTATATGACGTCATTAACCTTTCACCCTCATCCAACCCATCAGTCCTGAAACACACACACACACACACACACACACACACAAAGGAAATGTCTACACACATACAGCATTAAGCCACCAACACTGATGCGTATGAAGGAGGTCCAATGGCTTTTTAATACTGTTCCAGAATCCGGTTCTCAGGACCGTGACCCACTGATCCATATTCAGCTGACAAACAGTCCAGACATCTGCTCATGCACATGAACACACGGCCCAAGATCCATCCGGAGGGAAGCGAGAATCATTTACTCCACACAGATTCATGAAGAACGGAAAGTCTGATGAAACTTTATAAAAGAGAGTGAGGGTTTGCAGCAGGAGATTTCCTAAAATCTTCAAGCCAAACTGAGACTAGACAGTGAAACCCAGCAGTGGTTCTCACTAAAACTACAGGACCGGTAGCCTCGAGATTCAAAAGATTGCATCTATAAGAGGAGAGAATATTCATCATACAAATCACAGAGAAATGCTTCAAGTGGTCAGTTGGTGGACCATCGAGAGGTGTTTGGACTGAACCGAACGTTCACATGCAAACGGGACGTGTGGTTTCCTCAGTCTTTAGTAACGTGAAAACCTTAGAGCTCGTCTGTCTTCATGCACAATCAGAAAACTTGAGAAGGTTGATCATGAACAATTCATTATAGAGAGAGTTGTGTTGTCGGTTTAGTGCTGGTATGACGTTAATTTAAAGGAATGGCACTTAGAGTGGGTTTGTTTGAGTGGAGCAGGATGATTTGAGCAGGAGGGTTTATTATTGGTGGGTGTTATTGGGAGTTTATTCCAGAGAGAGTATGTTAGGAACATTCACGCCATCTTCTAATTACAAGATCACATCTCATAGATCTTATAATTGAGGAATTTTCTAAGAGCTGTAATATGACCACTGTACCACCTGACTGACTCATATTAAGGCGTTGAGGCTGTTGCCATGGAAATGCATAATTCTAAAGCCGCTTCAATTGGAACGTCATGTTTTTTCATCTAAACATTATCATAATTATGACATGCCTTGAGTGGAACATGGTTTTCTAGGAGGGTTATTTTGAGTGGGCGGGGTTACTTGTGTGAGCAGGAGGGATTTATCTTAGCAGTTTTTCCTGTATGAATGGCTGATTTAAATGGGAGCAGCAGGGGTTCCTTTTGAGTGGGCGGAGTCCACTGTTGTAAATGGGAGGGGTTTATTCCATTTAAGTGTGAGCAGTTTATCTTGACAGAAGCAGTGTATTTTGAGTAGGCGGAGACTATTTGGGTGTGGCTACTTTTGTAAGGGGGAGGGGTTCATTCCAGTAGGTTTGGCTTATTAAAGTGGAAGCAGTTTATCTCAACAGTGGTGTTTAGTTTTGAGTAGACAGAATCTATTTAGGCGTGGCTACTTTTTTGGGCGTGCCATGTTTCTTAGTGTGCCAGAGATGGGCGGGAATAGTGAACGCGTCGACGCTCATGCTCATGGTACGAGATGGAAGCGTATTGAACTGTTTCCTGTCTGAGCTGTATTTATAAATGGCCTCCACGGCTGATGAGGAAATGACACGTGGGCCGACGCCGCAGACTCGATGCAGCTCCTCCGAAGGGCCGTCTAGAGTGTAAATGGCACGGAACTGACAATTGGAATCACGCAGGAGAATCAGGAAGTGACTGGCGGAGCTCTTCTCCATCTCCTAGAGAGACAAAAGGGAATGTGAAAGTCAGAAAGTGAAAGTGCACAGAAGGAGTAATGTCTGTAGAGAAATTGACAGTAACACACCTCTGTGATCTTGTTTTTCTGGGATTCATTGACTTTGCCAGCAAGGCAGCAGCGTGAGAGTGCGTTGTGAATGATGAACTTGTTGGATTTAAAACTGGGTTCCTTAAATAATTTGGGACCTGAGACAGAAGATAAAACTGTGAGAACTAGAAAACCACACATATCAAATGAGGTACTGGCAACAATCAGCAGTTGATGATATTTCTTCTTCTTTTTAAATCAGGTCAAACCACTTGACTTGAATTAATCTTTATCTGTTCTACCACAGTGCAGTTATAAAGTGTGTTTTACGATTACCAACCACTTACAAAACTTTAGTATGTTCAGTCACACTCTTAACAACCACCCTGAAGATCATGGAAATTGCCCACCAATTACTCAGAATAGCCCAGCTACCTGTTAGCAAAAGACCTTAACTGCATACTATAAGCCAACTAGCAATTATTCACGACGCAAAGACCACCGTAGCAACTGATAAGCAGTGCTATCATCCACTGAGAAAACCTTGTTAACCCTATAGGAACATCTCAGAAATCACCCAGAACAATCGTTCAAATTCATTTAAAACCACATTAGTAACACTCAAGCACTACAAAAAAACTGCCAAACAACACAACAACAATTTTTACATTAAAATAACTTTTTTCAAACATGGAAACTGATCCTAAATCAGCAATCGGCTCTTTACCTGTGTATTCTGGGAGTGAGGCTGGAGAGGAGGCATTGGAGACATGATCCCAGTCTTTTTCCCCGTTATGATTAGCCAACTGCCCTGATGACAACACGTTCGAGGGCGAACAACTGAGTTGTAGAGTGAGAGAGGAGGCTGTTAATTAAAGACAAAGATATTTGGAAGACAGAAGACAGAAACATGGCAGCTGGCCACAGTACCTTGCTGGCTTCTCAGTCGATAAAGATACACCATCTTTCTGGTTAACAACAACTGTAGAAGTGAACAAAAGTGGTTTTAATGCATAACAGCTTCAAACTCTACCCCGACACTGCTCAACAAAAAATCATGCAGAAAATTCATTTTAGTTAAGTAAATGTTGCCATTCCATGCATACAGACAGATAGCAGTTCTGTTTAGTGGTGCTAGCAGTTACCCAGTTTACCTTTAAGTATTAGTGATGTGTGATTACCTGTTTTGTTCTTCCCTGGTGAGCGTGTGTGAGTTAGTTCATGGTTGTTGTGCGGTTTGTGTGCATGTTGTTTTTTGCCACTGTGCTTTGCTGGTTTCTGTTTTAGAACCTTCCCTAGATCAGCCATTATCTTCAGTTGCTGACGCCTTTCATACTCTGCCCTGGTGAATGCTCCTCGCCTCAGAGGTGTTCCTGGGGGCGTGGCTTTTGATGGAGGGGGTGGGGTGTATGAAGTGGGCAGTGACTGTGAAAGCAGCGGAGTCTGTGAAGGTCGCAGGTCATCCAGAGAAGCCTGTTGACTGTTGGAGAAAGCAGATACCGATGAGTCCAGAATGAAGTTCCCAAATGAAAACGTTTGGACAAGTAGGTGTTCCTACCTGTTCTCAGGGTCTTGCCCATGTCTTGCCCGTTTCTTGATCTCTAGAGCTCGTCTTTGCTGCCGCTCTATCAGCAGAGCCCTTTTTTGGGCCATCTCCTCCTCCGAGAGACCCTCCTCCTAAAAACCCACAAAAACATAAGTTACAAACACCTCAGACATGTACAGTTAGCCAAAGCACAAGCAGACCTTTACCAACCTTGAAGAACACATCAAGTCCTATCTTGCTCTCATTCTCTGTCTGGTCACTCATAGAATCGGATGAGAATATTTCTGCACCCTGTTCCAGGTCCGTGTCATCTCCCACTGTCCCTGCACCCTCAGTCTCATCTTTCACCAGGGCGCTGCTAAGCAGCATGTCACTTTCAAATGAACACTCTGACGGGGCTCCTGAGCTGTTCCCACCTCCCAACAGTTCAGCTGGGAGTGCAGAAGGAGGTCCAGCCTCCAGCTCCAGGCTGAAGATTGGGGTGTTATGGTCACTGGACCCAGATTCTGAGGTGCTCTCTTGAGGCGGAGCAGGTTGCGGTGGAGAGTCCTGGGGTGTGCATGGACCACCGAATCGAAGCGAGGAGCAGGTCTGCACCTGGCACTGGCTTGGAGAGACTCGCCGCAGATGGGGAAGTGTGTCCACGTTCTGTGGGGGTGTAAGGACACGTGTGAGAGGCAGGAAACCGAGATCTGTGGGGCGGGAGGGACGTTGTCGTTTGGGGCTCTTGGGAGCAGCACCACGGGATTTGCGTGGAGCAGATGACGATGAACTTTTAGGGGATCTGGGTGTGTCGAAAAGTTGTCCGGAGCGTGATGGAGAACCAGAGGGTGAAATGATACGGGTGGACTCTCTAGAAAGATGTGGGGGTGTAGCAGGGGCCTTTCTGGAGGAAGATGTCTTAATCGAGGGAGTGTTTTTCGGAGAGCTCAGTGTTTTCTTTCCCATGAGCTTTTGTTGCTGTTCTGTAAGGCGCTGCATGTCTCTTTGTAGGGACTGTAGGGTGGAGGTTAGCTTTTCTACTGCCTCATTATATTCCACCAATGGTGGTTCCTTCCCCTCCTCTTTCTTCGTTTCAACAGAGAAGGTAACCTGTTTCTCCAGTTTAGGTGGAGTCACTACATCACTAGCGTTCTTCATCTTCTCCTGCTCTCCATCATTTTCTTTTTTTACCTCCTCCTTTTTCTTTTTTTCTTCCTCCTTCTCTCTGTCCTCCTCTTGTTGCAGCTGCTGCTCCATTCGTGTCAGTCTTTCATCCAGAGTGAGGGACTGTCCGTCATCTTTCAGTTCTTCCCCTTGTTTCTTCTGGAGTTGAAGGAAGGCAGTCTTACCCAGCCTCTGCCTGTGCTTGGTAAAGATGGCCTCGATCCGCCTCTTTTGAGCTTCGATTGCTCTACGTTTCTCCTCTAAACGTGCACCTAGCTCCTGGGCCTCCACTGCCCCAACAGGGCTCATCATTGCAGGGCTCAACAACGACTCCACTTCATGGGACCTTGAATTACTTGGGGATTCTGGCATCTTCTTTTTGCGTTCAGCAAAGTTAGTCATGCGACAAGTCTTGGATCCGTTGGCTGGGCTGGAGGAGGTTTTAGGAGAGTCTCCAGGTGTATCACACTCTAAACCTTCATGATTTTCTTGTGAACCAACAGGCTGTCGTTTGTGGTTCCCACAGCTATCAGGCCCTCTTCCAATTGGTCGATACATCATCCCAGACCGGCAGGGAGCAGAGCTGCTCAGTCTGGCTTCAACCCCCTCAGGGGAATGGAGGTAAAAGCCAGACGGCGCTCCCTCTGGCCGCAGCCGGGGCTCATTATGTACCGGACGTGCAGTATGAAAAATCTGTAATGCTTCTTCTATGGTAGGTAACTCTCCTAGAGGAGCATGACCAATGAGTTTACTCAGATCCTCTGGGGGCGTGTAAGGACCAGGGTTGGTTACCATTGTGAGGCTGTCTGTGCTGACAGAACGGAAGAGAGGGTTGCCCATAACAACATCAACATCACTGTCCAGTGGGAATGGAATGTTGAAGGCCACAGCGGAGAGAGGACGGCTAAGAGAAAGAAACGGAAAAATATTAAAGATCCCTTTTGCTTGATGAATGAATTATATAAATAAAATTGTTAATTGATTTAGAGCACTATTTAGTCACATCATTCTAAACATAAAAATTCAACTAGTCTTACCTTCTTGAAATGAAAAGATAATTAAAAAACACATACCTAATTTGCTTTTTAGTCCAGCCCCGTCCTTCTACATAACATCAAATATGAAAATAGCTTATCAGTTACATACAAAACATAGATGCTACCAAATAAAATCTAAAAATAAATGAGGATCCACATTACAAGGAGCTCTCACCAGACACAGAGGAGGACTGAGGCAAGAGGGACTGCTTCAGAAGGAAAGATGGAGCTCCACTGCAAGAAAGATATCAAATCCCATGATGCAGTTCAACTGCTAACAAAATAAAGCAACTTATTAGTGTTTTGTTAAGAGAGCTTTACCTGTTGCCACTGATCGGACTTGTGCAGTCGACCAGATCTGATGCATCTGTGAAACAACAGAGAACCTGTTTAAATATGCTGTTTTTGTGTTCACTCATGTTTATGTATGCGTATGTTCACCTGTTAGGTCCAATGTGTGCTTCGGTTTGACAAAGTCTGGTTTCTGCACTTCGAACGTTGCGAACAGCTCAGAAAGGAAGCACATTATGTTCACCTTTTGGGATGAAAAAACAAAACGCTTAAATACTTATAAATTTCATAATTCTCAGTTAACACTAAGCTGTATATCTCATTTCTAAAATGGGTGGGACATCACTTACCTGTAAAATGGGCAGGGCATAATACACCTGCAAAGTGGGTGGGGCATATCTCACCTGTAAAGTGGGCGGGGCATATAGTAAGTCCTCCAACTGTAGAGGGCAGCAGCTCTTTAGGTGACTTTCGCAAAACTCTCTGATCAGCTGGAGATTGTACATACTGTCTGCTACGGACATGGTGTCCTTTAAACACACATCTACAGAGAGAAACAAAGTGATGGACATTTGTTAAAAGTGGGTAGTTTTCTTTTTAAGGTTTGTGTTTGTCTGCAGACAGCCAGATAAACATGTGTTTTACCCTCCAGGGGCAGAATCTGAGGACAGTAGAAGTGAACCGCAGCAGCGATGGCACAGCCGTTAGACAGATCCTTCACTCCAGACACCACCACAAACACCGGAGTCTGTTTAGACTGAACCTTATCTTTTCTGTAACGGATCTGAGACAGACACACACAGAGACATCAGAAAAACTGTTTAGCTGTGTCCAGATGAAAGATCAATTTAAATATATATATATATACATATATATATACAGTATATATATAAACTGGCTGTCAAAGAAAACCAGGGAGGGAAATAGCAACAAAAACACTTCTTTCAAGTGAATCCGATTCACTTTTGTTCTGTCTGACTGACTCACAGAATCAGATTCATTCACTGTTCATTTCAGTGAATGTGCTTTTGATAGAAAAGTGCATCAAACTCATCACAGTTCTTCATTGACTGATCATTGAGTGAATGTCAGCGTGCAGGAGGAGTTGCTCTCAGAGAGCTGCTCAGATCCGCTCAACACACACACACAATCACTACACACACACACACACACACACAAAGCAAAGCAAAACCAGCACAAACCAGCCAGTGTGTACAATACAAACACACACACACTCATAATCTCATGAAAACATGTCTGGCTCACATTTTACCCAGGAGTCAAAAGAAAGAAAAAGAAGAAATTGCATAAAGTACATAAAGATTTGAAAGAATATTTTAACCAATTTAACTATTGGGTTTTTTATTATTATTACACTTTTTTACTTTATATTTTTTTCCCCACAAGTTCTCTTTACTGTAAATTCAAAAAAATGTCATTATCAAATTATAGGTTGTACAACAAACACTGCTTCTAGGATGTTTACAGTGGGTTAAATGCCTTGAATGCTAAAAGTGGGCTATATTTATTCTTAAGGGGGTCATATGATGCGATTTCAAGTTTTCCTTTCTGCGTGTAATGAGCTGTTAGAGCAAAGACAAGAGCCCTGAAGTTGCAAAGATTCAGTTTCAAAACCAAAGAGATATTCTTTATAAAAGATATGATTGTCCACACCTCCTAAAACGACACGTTTAAACACGCCTCACTTTTCTACGTCAGAGAGTGTCATTTTCAAACACCAGCCCAAATGTTTACACAAAGAAAGAAGGCAGAGATATTATTCTGGCTGTGGTGTTGCTGCGGGCGCCATGTTCTGGAGATGCTCTGATTACGAATGCTGTTATGTTTACGAGGCGTGATGCAACACCACGTGTACAAAGACAGAACTAAGTCATGATCATCAGTAATTATGTTTCACTGCTTTGTAATGTGTTTTATTGTTCTGGTGTCAAAGCGCCGAGACGCTGCATTACGTTATGGTAAGGGGCGGAGCATTTCCATCAGACGCTTGAGGTATTCGGCCAATCACAGTGCACTGGATGGCTGGCCAATCAGAACACACCTCGCATTTTAAGAACGATGAGCTTTGTACAAATCGACCCGTTTTAAGGAGGCGGGGCTAAGAGGAGAACACTTCAACTGCATAAACACATTACATTACACCAAAAACACAAAATAATGTTCTTTTTAGCAACCCAATCATATGACCCCTTTAAAGTGAGATACTTATTTTTTGGATTTGGGAAGAAATATGGAAAATGTTCATGGTTTCATGAGATCCACTCACACACAGACGACAACAGGACAGGTGAAGGGTGACGGGGAAGAACAAAACACAGATGTGTGTGAGTGAGTGTGTGAAGACGTGAGGGTGAAATGTAGGCTTCAGCGAGGTGGAGCGCCATCCAGAGTCCAGCCATGGAAATACAGCAGGTGACAGTGAGAAACTAACCAAAGACTGTGAAAGCATTTGTGTTAAACTGTAAGAAAACCTGAATTCTGAAAGTGATCTGCAACCAAGAATACACTACAAGAACCATGTGTTTCCTACAGAGATCTGTGTCAGGAGCGAAATCAAACACAGGACAGTGATGAAGTCATGCAGAGGTGTGTGTGTGTGTGTGTGTGTGTGTGTGTGTGTGATGGAGACAGGAGGCGGACGGATACTTTACCACAGGAGGCTTATTCCCGGACTCCTTCAAACAAAATGCGATGGCATGCTGGGTGCAGTATGGCAGAGAGAGCACACGGGTAAATGCCCAGAGGTCGTCGCTACGGCAACCAGATTCACACACAGTCACATGACAAACAGAAGTTACAGGGGGCGGAGACATTGCTGGATCCCCACCCCCTGATTCCTATTGGCTGGACTGATATCAGCGCACATGTCATTCAACGGAAGAGGTCAAGGGTACATTGTGTGTTCTGAGACAGGAGGAGGAGAAAGGCCAAATATTGGTAGATATACACAAACGTTCAAACGTTTGGGGTAAGTAGTATTTCTTCAAAGAAACGGACACAAAGATGCATTAAATTGTGAAGGCAATGTTCCAAATAAATGCTGTTCTTAATTCCTCTGTGAATCCTAAAACACAAAATGAATCATGATGTTCACAAAAATATTGAGCAGCACGACTGTTCTCAACATTGATAATAATCAGAAATGTTTGTTGAGCAGAAAATCAGTATATTATTATGATTTCTTTTACACTTATTATAACACTGAAGACTGGAGCTTTCTACCATTATTAAAAAAAATTGTTTAATGTACTTTTTAAACATCACAAAATCATACCCACCCTAATTAAAACACATCAATCAATCAGAATAAGGCACTTCTTTCGGGTATGTGGGCATACAGACACTCAGATGAATGACTGATGATCAGTGTCATACACAATCACATGTTTAGTGAGGAGTCCCATCAGTGACTGATGTGTGTGTGTTATTAGAGCTGTAATACTCACTGGGACCAGCTTCCAGTACCAGCGCTGTGGGCACTGAGAGGAGAGAGATGAGCGTTAGTGTCAGCGTGTGTGTGTGTGTGTGTGTGTGTGTAACAGTGTGTTCACTCACAGATGGCTGAGCTGGCTGAAGGTCCGTGCAGGGTTTTGACTTCGGATTATCCTCAACATTAGCGATTTCTCGCAACTTCTGATTCACCTGCGCGAGAAATGAAACTCAGATGACTTCAAGGTCATGCAGTCCAACACATCCAGATCTAAACTTGAGCAGCTCATTCTGAACCTCATGTTGGTTTAAAAGCAGATCCCGGGTTCACACTGCAGTTAAATCCGGTTTCACTCCACTTCTTTATCAGTTGAGAATATAATGAAATAATGCTGAATAATGACACTATTGTGTTGTTAGAGCTGCTGTGCTGCACAATTTCCATTTGATGATGTCTGCATTGATTCTGTTATTTTCCTGTTGAAGTTGAAGCTGCTTTAAACGCAACGGTATATAGCAGTGTAGAAATAAAGCTGACTTGACATTTGACATTTGGCGTGGCGCTTCTGCTGTGATCTAGATCTGGTTCTAGATTGGGGGTCTAGACTGAGCACTGAATGCCAAAATTGACCAGTTTTGAATATTTCAGAGCAACATATGGTAACAGGTATTATTAACCTTGTTGATCCAGAAGAGCAGTGAGTTCTCCCAGCACCTGTTGGACCCGAACTGATCCGTCTCCTTCGTCATCTTAACCTGACCCACGGTTTCCATAGCACTCAGTGACATCAGCGAATCGATCACGGCCAGATGGGCCCCCTGTAACCAATCAGAGAAGAGAGAGACGTCTGTCAGCCAATCAGGTGCGACGCGGCGGTGCAGTGAGTCCACTCACCATGTCAATGGGTTTCTGGCTGAGCTGCGTCTCCTCGATGGGCTTCTGTTGGTCCGTGTGGAGCGGAACCAGGTCATAGCGGCTGAGGAGCTGCAGCAGAGAGCCCAGGTCTCTAGGTGGTGCTGTGATGCCGGACAGAGCGCTACAGTGAAACACTCTGCAGTACAGGTCTCCAGAAAGCAGGAGGCGCTCCAGAGCGGGACAGACGCCTCCATCCTCCTTCACAGAAACACTCTCTACAGACACAGATGAGCGGAGCGAGCACACAGTTAAACTGATACACTAACCCCAGCTTTCACAGACTGACCTAAAAACATGACAGTTCATCACTCGCTATGTTTCCATCTCCCTGTTTTTATGCACATTTTGAGGTATAGCATGAGAAACGAATTATGGAAATGCCAAACTTTTTTACGCAACATTCCAATTTTGCGCTCGAGTTCGATTCGTAACTTTGTAGACCCAGCTATGGACACATTAAACTGAATTAAGGCGTTAGCAAAGATTTCTGTTTCAAACTAATGCTGTTCTTTCAAACTTTCTTGAGAAATAAAATGTAAAATAGTTTCCACAAAAATATTGAGCAACACAACTGTTTTCAACATCGAGAAGAATCCGTTTTTTTAGCAGCAAATCGGCAAATCAGAATGATTTCCGCAGGACCCTGCAGACAAATTCAGCGCTGGTTACAGCTTGCAATATATCCACCCAGAAAAGTGCTGTTTTAAATTAGAATATTTCACAAAACACTGTGTTTCAACACAACACAGAGAAGACAGTAAAGTTTGACTGACACACTCAGAGAGAGAGAGGCTTTATGGTGTGTTTCTCTCAGTCACGCAAACCCCACAGTGACCCACATCCAGAGTCTTTACTCAGAGCAGCACAAATGATCTGAGAAAGACCCCAGCGCTCACACACACACACACACACACACACTCCTGTGTACATACGTGTGTGTGTGTGTGTGTTTGGTGAACTACTACTAACATCACTAGAGCTGAATGAAGAGTCTTCACCCCTCTCCAGTTCTCTTGACCTACATCTGAATCACTACACACACACACACACACACACACACTGACAAGCACAGAACCCATGGTCTTGCTGCAGATTCACCTTCAATAAATGACAGATTTGGACAGACGATGTATTTCTGGGTCACTGTGTGATAATCATTATCTCAAAATAAAGCCTGCCAGGTGATCAGAACATTCCTGAAGGGGTCACCTGTGATTACGACTTGAAGCTCGGTTATTCTGAGAGAAGACAGAGAGATGTGAAAGACCAAAACTGACCGGTCTAGAATAAGCAGCAACATACTGTATAATTCAGAGCTACATTTAACATGTATTATTAAGACATTCAGATTTATCTATCTATACAAACTATTCTCAGAACGGGTGCCATTTCTGTCCCCAGAAACAAATTTGCTTGAAGAGCATGTAGTCCTTGTGATTATATTATACGTACTTTCTAATTAATCTCAGTCCAGTTCTGTAGTTTGAATCTGAAGCTGAATATCTTTCACTGATGTCTGGTTTGTTAGGAGAGGACAATATTTGAGATACAACTATTAGAAAATCTGGAATCTGATGGTGTAAATATATCTAAATATTCAGAAAATCATCCTAAATGACATTCTGAGCAACGCAAAAAAATAGGTTTTGATTTATTTACAGTAGAAAATGTATAAAATCCCTTCATGGATGTAATCTTTATTTAATATTCTAATGATTTTGGGAATCGTGTATTGTTGTGTATTTGTAGATGCACCTGTGCCCTGATGACCTCACATACAGTCCCCGTGTCCCTCATTCATTAATCCATATCTCTATATTTTGGTCTTTCTGTCCACATTTTCAATGTTTTTGCCCTGAGAAAACACACGGTTGATTTATATTACATTCCTTGCGTCACTGTGCTGTGTCAAGAGAGTGAAAGAAGACAATATCTGCAGAAAAAAACTAAATGCATTGTTTGTATCACATATATGTATTACTGGGGGGTCTTGCACGCAAATGGCCCACATCCGGGGGAATGGCCCACATTTTTGAGATCAAAGTAAATATTTGTCGCTTATCATTTCTGATTCGCTTTTAAACCGCTGTTGGGACGCGAGGCCCTCTTCAGACAAACTCCGCGACGCTCCTGAGCGCAGAAACAAAGACCCACCGCCTCTCTCTCTGTGTGTGTGTGTATTTGGGGTGGTGGAGATAATGTGTGTTATTGTCGTGTTTAGGAGCTGCTTCATCACTGCTCTAAAACCAGCTGCTGATTCACTGGATCTCACACACACACCGCCGCGGTGACGCCCTGCACTCCGCTACACGCGCTCTTCTCCAGCACACACACACACCATCTCTGCGGCAGCGCGCGGATGCGGAGTGTGGTGCTGATGCTGCGGACGCACGGAGATGTTTACCTTCAGGTCCGCGGCTCCGGTCCAGCAGCCAGCGCACACTCGCGCGGGTCTTGGCTCGGGCGGGGTCGTACCGGTCCAGCGGGCAGATGTCCGGCACCGGCGCGCCCCTCTTCTCCGCGGACGCGTCCATCGCCAAGCGGACGCGAGACGAACAATGAAACGACGGGCGAATAGGCGCTTCCTACGGCGTCATTGCGCGGTGTGACCGGCAGATGCGCGATGATCCGTCACCGACCGGCCGCGGAGCGTCCCCCTCGCGCAGGACTCAGCCTCCGAGCGTCAGGTGTCCGCTGGAGCTGTCAATCACACAGCGGGCATCCAATCACGCGTCATGATGGGCGGAGCCAAGACAGAAGCGCAGAGAGAAGGACGGAGGGGTTTCTCCTCACAGTGACTGTAAGACACGGGCTCCTCCAGCAGAGGTCTCTCAGCCTCTTACTGTCTGGATTCTTGACTGGTCATAAAAAAATACATTTAGATGTTAGCGTTGTATTCACAGGTATTGTTTTATAATAAGAAATAAAATATAATTATATATGTGTTTCAGATGGACTTGTTGCGAGGGGTGTATGTTCATTTTCTGTGAAGTGGCTTGGTAACATAAACCTTTTTACTTATATTAGTCTATTTGTAATTTCTTCGGCATTAGTAACAACATAAAAACCAGCATTTAAATTTGGCAAACATAAATTCTTTACTACAAAGTAAGTTAACATGTCATTTCAACTAAAGTAGGCTATTAATCAGATTTTGAAAATATGGTAAATCTTGCAAAGTTAAAATAAAGAAGTGTTAAACTGCTGGTAAGTTAATATGATGCATTATTTATATTGTATTTTATATATAATATATTCAGGTTGTCTTGCATTAAAATGCAAACCCCCTGATCTAGAATAAATCCAGCAGTGATGCAGAAGATCAGGAGCGTGTTCAACAAACACTGAATCTTCCAGAATCAAACCAAGGGCTGTTTTCAAGCAGCAGTTAGATCAGACCACTGCCCAGCTGCTCATGTGACGAGTGAATGCAGAAGAACCAGTTCAGAAGAAATAAAGGGCGCTCATGTTAATCTCTGATCGTTACTCTGCTGATAATCAGAGCACTTTACCGGAGGAGTGCAGGGTCACCGTCTCTCTATCATCTCACTCCAGGACAGACAAGATCTTCACACACTAAAATGACTCTAGTACAGCAACATATAATATCCTTATTCTTAAATGAAGTGTGCTGTGTGACTGAGAGGAATGGGCGGCTCCTGCTCCAGTGACGTCAGATCCATCGCGTCCTGGACGGGACTCAAGAGGGCGTTCACACCGCACAAGAAGAAGAGGAAGAGGAGATCCTTGCTGACGCTGATGTTGCTCGACGACAGGAAACGAGCATCCCTGTCTCCAAAGAGACTGCTGCTAGGTGACAGGAGGCAGCGGCGCTGCACAACAGATCCTCCAGGAACTGGAAGTAATGGAGCGCATTCCAAACAGAAGTGAGCATCCCTTCATAGGGGCATGTTAATGGAAACCATTTAAATTTCTCTGATGGTTTCTGGTGGGCTTCTGTTGTTTTGTTTAAGCAGGGATGTTTGTATGTGAAGTCGAAATTGATCCCAACTTTGTTTTGAGACACTCTGTGGGCGGGGCCTCCCCAGTGGGAGGGGCTTGTTTACCTTGGCTGTGAAGAGTGTGATAAACCTCCAGTGCTGTTGGGTAACTCGAGTCTTACTGCTGTTACTCTATTACAGCACCACAGTAATAACTGAGCATGTGACCGCTGATAACTTCATCCTGTGATAGTGAATGTGGCTCAGACAGATACACACGTCTGCTTTATTTCTCACAGGAGGCTCTTTATATGGGATCAGACTCATCCTTCCAAAAACTGCCTGACTTCTGTTTTCAGGGCAACGGCTGTCAAATAAAAGAACACAAAACATTGCAAATATATGAATCCTTGAATTAGTCCCCTTATACCGCATTAAGGGAAAAACATTTGGTAAATCATAATGACACAAACTGTTATAATTACACTACAGAATGTTAATTATTTTATTTGAACTGGTCATATATAATTAGGCCTATGACAGATTTGAAAATGGGATACTAATTTGGAGATATTAAATCAAAAGTAAAGAGTCATAGTTATATAATGTAATTTATGTAAGCTTAGATAATGAATGTATCATAATGGCTGTTAAATTGAAAATTACGTAACTGTTTCTCTCATATCTACTTTATCAATAATAATCTAACAAAGCTTTTTTTCCAACAATGTGTTAGAAATTGCCTTCCGAGAGTTGTTTTTGTCTTACTCCTCTTTGAGCTCCACACAGTAGGGGTGTTCGGTTCCGTTTTTTTTGGAGTCGACTCCGACTCCCGACTCCTAATTTTGGAGTCGGTGGAATAGACTCCTCGACAATTAATTTTAATTAAAATATG
>JAUCMU010000001.1:24471243-24484669 GCA_032275025.1 Enteromius treurensis
TTTGGTTTAAAATAAGTCAGACTAATTAAAACAAGCCTGGCTTATTTGGTAAACTTGTTTTATGGAACAGGCCCCTGGTTTATAACGCACTCCTTCTGAAATTTGAAGATTAGTTCATGTACAGCAAGATCATCAGTGTACGTTTAAAACACCATTTAAAAAGTTCATTTTCCATTTCTTTACCACCGTGTGTAAAATATACTAGCAATATCAGAGTTGTTTTTCTTTGCAGCTTCTGACCTTTAAAATCAAAACGTACTCATTTCATGACTTCAGTTGCTGCTGAAACACACCGAGATGCTTTACTCTTAATTTAATTAGAAGCAGGTCTACAGCGCCCCATACAGATTCTGAGTATCAGTTAAATCTAGAACTGCTGAGCTATATCTACACATACATCACAAAACATGGCTGTACGACTGGCAAAAACGAATTCAAGCGCCATGAAATATTCAGGAACACCATGTGATCGAGGCACACACCTTCAGGTAGCTCTCCAGCTTCTTGCCGATGACCTTATGGTTGAGGATGCTGCGCGCCACGGACAGACTGGACCTCTTGGACTGCTCCATCATACCCTGACACACACACACACACACACGGGTCACAAGGTCAGTCCAGCACTACAGCAGCAGCTCAAAGTTATCTGATGTGTGAGTGTACCTTGCGGTTGTAGTTGTGGTCAGATGACTTGAGGTGCTTCTGGATCAGCATGTACTGCATGGGAATGAAGACGTCACATGCCGAGCAGTGAGCTGCCTCCACCTTCTTCATGAAATGCTCCATGCCGAGATCTACAGACAGGAAATGACATCATGAGAGGCTCTACAGCTAGAGTACACGTGCCTGTGCTCAGATAAGCTCCGCACCTCGTGTCAGGTCCTGCTCTTTGAACACCTGGCAGATGACGGTGCTGTGGTTGTCCATCTGAGTCACTCGCTGCTCTGTCTTCTTGTACTTATTATTCAGATATTCCTACAACACACACACCAAGGCCATTAGGACAACACACTGGACACGTACGAGTTAGGGTTAGCTTGTTAGCGAAGCATGCGCACCTGCAGGAAGTCGGTGGTGGGCTTCGACAGCTGATTGGACAGGAACTTGAAGTGGTCCTTGTGGAACTTGCTCTCCAGGTGGGCGGCCATGTCCTCGCTGTAGAACGAGCGGAACTTGCAGACGGAGCAGGCGAACGTCATCCTGGGAAACGAGCGCAAAAATGACCTCGTGAGCCACAAACACGCCCAGCACACAAGCATCCAGCACAGACAGCAGGGAACCTAACCTGTGTGCTGATACTTTGACCCCTGACCTTTCAAAGAAGCCTCTCCTCTTCCTGACTTTGGCCGCAGAGGGCGGAGTCTTCTTCCCCTTGGCCTTGGCGCTCTCGTCCTGATTGGATGGTGCTGAGACAGAGAGAGAGAGAGAGAGAGAGAGAGAGAGAGAAACACAGCGGTTTAGGCAGGGGCCTCACATCCCGACAAACTATTAAACATTAGACGAATGAACGATGAAGAAGAGAGCAGTCTTGAGAGGCAGAGGAACTCACCAGCACTTTCTCCTCCATCTTCGGTTTTGGACTCCTGGAAAGCAGAGAGACGCATTACTCATATTTCTGTATAATTCACCATGTTTTCACAACACAGGTGACCACCGAATGTGAACGTACCACAGCAGCGGTCGGTTCCTCGGACTCCTGCGCGTGTTCTCCTGCCGCAGCTTCTGGAACACATCCACACTTATCAGCGACCACAGACAGATCAGCGTTTCTCAATGGAAACACACGCACTCTCGTACCGGCGGCTGAAGCTCCCCGAGCGCTTTCGGTCCTGCCCATCTTGGACTCGGGCTCGTCGGTTGCACTCAGAGTCTGTTTCCTCTTCTTCTGCCCGTCGCGCTGACCTTTCGCTTGCTGCCACGACAACACACATGCAAATGAGATCTGAGGGCGTGTCCGTGAGGATCTACAGTGTTAGCTGAGCTATCCTGACTGTGTGACACTCTACACAGCTACCCCCCCCCACCCCCCCTTGTGTTTGTCAGTGTCTAACTGGTCAAATGGGGGTCAGACTGGGGTAGCCTCTCCTCGAGGGTTGGTGGAATGAATGCACCTGACTGGACCCTATGTGCAGGGGTGAGCGCTGATCTCTCAGCCCCGCCCCCTGCAGGGAGCGGGCGGTACTTACTCGGTTCTGAGGTCTCTTGCGGCCGTGCTGCCGGTTGGCCCTCGGGCCCCCTCCAAAGTTCCGCGCAGGGAAGTCCTGGGGCCCGCGCTGAGACTGGAAGGCCCCGCTGTCGGGGTACATGCGATTGGCCAGGAGCGAGGGCAGCTTTCCTCGTCCTGCGGGGGAGTGGCCTTGGCCTCCGCCCCGCCCACTTCCTCCTCCCATGCCGGCGGCGGAGGAGGAGTCCTGCCTGCGGCCGAAGCCCCGCCCCCCAGTCGCTCTGTTCCTGCGAGGGGATCTCTGCCCCGCCCCCCAGCCGGAGCCCGAGAAGGCGGAGTCTCGAGTCTGCCGCATTTTGGCAGACCCGAAGGCGGAGCCGTCAAAGCCACCGCCCCCTCCGGCTCCACCCATGACCCCAAAGCCCACGCCTCCGCGCTGGGCCATCATGTCGCCCCGGGAGTCGCTGTAACCGAAGCTACTGGATCTGTAGAGATCTCGGGGGCCGAGGGAGGCGGAGCGCGAGTCGTAAGACTCGTATTGGTCAAACCTGCAGAAGGAGGGAGGCGCAGAGCAAAGGTCAAGCAGGGACCGCCACATTTCGGTCGTCGGCGGCTCTGAGGGCCGCTTCGTTATGCAAACAAACTCATCATTCAGCGCTCATTCGTTCAAGCCCCGTTTCTCAGGTGCATTGTGGGAAGAGACAGGCTGTGGAAAAGCTTCAGAACGACAGTTGCACAGATGGACATATAAGGCAACAACACTGCACATTCGGCACAGGACTGAAATGGTGCGACACGGGGACCTTCAGGAGTCTGCGAGGGCAGCGTTAGCATTATCGGTGACTTTGGAGTCAGATCTAATGGGCCGTCCGAGTCCGCGAGCGTGTGTTTAAACGGTCAGGATCGGCTGAAGCGACGTAACAAACACCACTGCTTTAGTCCTTCCAGCACTCCAAAGCAACTTTACAAAAGAATAAAAACAAGGCTGTGAGGGACAGACAAATGTGCTGTATTACTGTAAAACGATGTCATTTAAACTAGCCGTTTTCTACGCGAGTATTTGTTGACACACTGATTGTCTCTCCATCACAGCCTTGTGTTCATCATGCGGTGCAGTACGGTATCTCCCCTGATCAGAGTCTACAAGACGACATCTTAAGTGTACTTGTGCTGCTGGAACGTCTTTAAACGATCAACTTTACTGCGGCGGATCTGAACGTCTGAAGAGAGAGATAACATTAGCAGACCAACTCAAATAATCTTGGAGAGGAGTTGACGACTAGGCCGATCTTAGCAAACACACTGGTACTAAAACAGCAGAGGAGTCACGATCTGAACGCTGGACGTGTGTATTATTCACATTGGAACGAAAACAATCACGATATTCATCACAAACAGAAGTTGCAGTTGATCTCTCTATTTGGATAAACGATATATTAACTGGTGCAGGCTAACAAAACATCCAAAATAGATTTTTTATATTACACATGTACACACACACACACTATAAATAAATAATATATATATAAATAAATATTTATAAAAGTATATTGTTATAAATACGTGTGTGTATACATGACACACATACTGTAATAATATATACATATATATACAGAAACATTCTGTGTATATTTTCATAATATATTTTATAAATAAACTAGACTACACGTTTAAGTGGATCAAAACCTTTCAAAGTCGTCTGAAAACCAAAACACCACCATTCTAGATCCGCTTAAAATGTTGACTGCAGTATATCTAAAATATGAACATAACATCAATCACTGGCCAGCACTAGTTTTCAGTGGATGCATGTCTGTATGGACGAGTGCAGCGGCTCGTCGGAGTGATCCCGGCTCCGGGCTCAGGTGTGTGCTGGGTAAGGTGAGTGTGTGCGGGTCACCTGTCGCTGCGCCCGCCTCCCTTCATCCCTCCCTCCAGCTGCGTCAGCATGTCCAGGCGCTGGTTGATTTTGGCGATGACGGCGTCTGCGTTTGAGCTGGAGGAGGACAGCAGAGATCCTCCAGACAGACCTCTCTTCATCCGATCGCTGGACCCGTATCCTCCTCCGAACCCGCCGCCGGCGGACATGGAGTCTTTATATCCGTACAGGTCGTAGCTGCCCGAGCCTGAGTCACAACCACATCATCAGTACCTGCATTATTAACACTGGTGAACAACCTGACAGCCGAAGAACGTCGGTCTCACCTCTGGACGATCCTCCTCCGCCCGATCCTCCCCATCCAGAGAACCCTGAAACCAGCATCAGAGGGAAGTTAACGGATCATCCTCGATGTATGATTTACAAAAGCCTGGGACACTTCATTTCAGGTTTGACAGGCTTCAAACATCTCGAAGACATCTTTTGGACGCCTGCAAGACCTATTTTTACTCATCTGTAATAAGTCTACTCGTCTAACAGACTTTTATTAGATGTCTGTGATTTGGAATGAACGTAAATCCCAGCAGATGCTTTCCAGATCAACTGATCTTTACCAGATGTCTCTGAGATGTAGGTGTGCTATTACTGGCTGCTCAGAGTCAGGTGACATTAGAGGGCGGGGCTTCCACACTCAAAAGGACATCTGATTGGACCGAATTGCATATCCGAGCCAACAGATATGTAATTAGTTTTGTTGTAAAATTATACATTTACTGTCACTGGAAAGCATACATTTAAACTTGTGCCAGTGCTGGACATTGACTTAAAGCTATAGAGAGATTTCAGTGAACTCTAAACTCAGTATATGAACTGAACTAAGGCGATGTAGTGTAATAACCGAACAATAGAGCAGCAGAAGCGACACGGCAGCCATTTTACATCATCAAGACGCCTCCATTTCACTACACCTACATCAAAAGCTCGTTTAAAGCAAATGAGGCGACGGTAAGACGCGAAGGAAGGCGTCTGACGCGATCTGAGACGCGCAGCGCGTCGCGTGATTCTTTAACGTTACACACACACACACATCATTTACACGATCCGAGCAGAGAATAAACATCGATACTCTGGTATAACGTTACTGCTCGTGAGGAGAAAGACGCGAAACTATGTTAATGGTTTGCGTTGTTCGAAAAGCGCGTTCATGTTCAAACAATAGCAATGGGATTCACATCGAGCTCAACGACAATCGATGAAATAACGCTTTAAAATGAAACTGTTTCTAGTAAAGAAATTTAAATAACCGCCAAACTCTGTTTTACTGATTTAAACGGCGTTTAACAAGACTACGCCTTTTCTTGACCTGCGCCATTTTAAGCGCTAAACTAACACACAGCGAATCACGGAAGAATACACAGCAACCTTGAGATACAGAGCAAAACACGCTCCCAGCAAACAAACCGACTCTTAACGAAGTAACTCGAGAATGAAACACTAACCTGAAGAATATCCTCGATCCATCCTGCAGCGGTTTTCAGTGAGAGATAACTGAGATTGTGTGCGAAGCGCTCGAGACACTCTCAGGCCGCGCTGGCTCCGCCCACAAACGAGTCTGGCTAAATGACTGACGCTTGAGCCAACCAATGAGCGACCCCGACGGCCGGAAGAGCGCTATTTCCGTAAACCATTTCAAAACAAAAGTGTGTATTTCGCTGTCTGTCGAGTTCACAGCGCTGCAGTTTGTTTATGATCCGGAAATAATGTAAAATAACAACATATATTCATATAAACCAGTTAAAGTCAACATATGAGTTTTTACAGAATAAATAAAATAGAACTTCCATGAAGTCTGCAAACGTGTTCAGTCAAGGTTTAAATCGTTTTTATTAAAATGTCACAAAAAGAAGACTTGAACAAAGCAAGTACAAATGTTTTTGAAGAGTAACTCACAGAGCACCGCAGTATTGTGCAATAGTTTTAAGGATATCTAAACAGACAAAAGACAGTTTTTTGGTCCCCACGTTTCTGAAACAACAGTTTTCATCCGATAAATATAGAATATTAGTGTAACCACACTTATTAAATACTAAACTGCAGCTCAAAATCCCAAAACAGAAACATAAAACATTCGTCCTAATAAAATGACACGTACATGTCTCTGCGGAGAAGGCACTTTGGTTCGCCTGCTAGTGTTTCGCAGAAACACACGACATAAATGTGTTCGGACGCAGAAATCCTTCATTTTCAATCCACCCAGAGAAGAACAGAGAATGAGACAAACCAGAAGCAGCCCTGTGAAACTTGTAGTGTGAGTCTGTCACCAGAAACTAGGAATTGTGTGATTTCATTGACCAGAGGCAGGACTCGGATCCGACGATTTCAGCCGCTCACGGACGGACAGATTCTCCTCGCGGCCAGTTCCTCCACCGCAAACGTGTAGTTATACTGCAGAGAAACAGTCGGAGGATCAACTACACCCAAATCAACACATAATCACCACAAACAAAGGCAGATTCAACGCAGATGTCCTCACCTCGTTCTCAATGTCCTGCACTGATTTGATGCGGATGTCACCCAGCGTGTTCACGGACACCTGACGGACACAACACCTCGGAGATTAGCGACAGCGTTCTGTGCTCAAAGACTTCTGTGTAATAGAATCCCTCTCACTTTATAATCAGTTCTTCGCTCCAGCCAACACTTTAGTGAGCTACAATGACCAGACGAATGCATGGGATTTCTTACATGTACACAAGTGTTAATGAGTGATGCGGTGACCTCTGACCTTTGACTTTGACTGCGACTCAAACTTCGGGTGTAGAGAGAAAGGAACTCCATCCATGGCTGAGAACACACATAAACAAGAAAGAGTCACGCCACAAATTCACTCTGTTAATCCGTGCTTGTGTGTGTGTGTGTAGCTGTACCTGTGATCCCGTAGATGCTGCTGTCACACACAGTCTCCATCAGGTTGTTGGTGTCCAGCTTACTGCGCCGATGGCTGACTTTCAGTGGGCCTTCAGGAGGGTTGCTATGGAAACAGACAGTCAGAACACCCTAGCGACCACCCTGAACATCTGAGCCACCACCGAGTCACTAAAGATGCTTTAAAGCTGTGAATCCGTATGACACCTGTGTGGATACTGCACAGCCTCAGACTAATTTAACAGTCAAATCATCCAAACACTGGAGTCCCATGACGCTGATGTGAGGGAGTACCTGGGCTTGAGAGGCTGCGGGGGTCCGGTTCCTTCCAGCGAGAGACTGCGCATGTCCAGACTGACACTGCGAGGCTTGGCCTGAGGAGCTGGAGTGGAGAACTGACCCTTTAAACACCACACCACGAAGCCATTCATGTCCCTGAGACACACACACACACAATAAACAACAGGAGCAGCTCAGAGGCCAGAGCATGTGGTTCTAGAACCAGAGGACAGTGCATCTGATTGAAGCAGTGGATTAGAGAACCGCTGAACAGACATGTCTAGAGCAGGCATGCGGCGTCTCTTACCCCAGGCAGGTGTACTGCTGCACCACGGTCTTATTCTTGGCTGTCAGTTTGAGATCTAGAACAGCCGTTGTAACGCTGCCCACAGGAACTATCTGCATACAGATGCGCTTCTTCTTCCCGACAGACACCTCTGTACACACACACAGTGATTAGACTTCCACAGCTCATCAGGAGAGACAGATCTGTGTGCCACTAAACCATCTTACTGGGCTCCAGGAATTCTGGGATGTAGCAGTAACCGTGAGGAATCGTCTCTTTATCTGTAATCACCTTCACATCCGCCACAACCAACCCACCGGACAGATCCTAGGAGTGCGAGACAGGAATGAGTCTGAGGGGCATGTGAAGAGGTCACAGGTGTAGTCAGTGTGTGTTATTCATGTCCAGTCACTGAACGAGTGCACCTTACCTTACTGTAACACAGATAGTATCCTGACTTGATTGCAAACCCTCGGATGAAGTTGGCGGAGGCTCCATCTTCAGTCTGAGTAATCTAAACACACACACACACAGAGTTAAAGACACCGTCTGGACTCCATGTGACCACAGGTGTGTGCGGCTGTACAGTTTACCAGGATGAACTGATTGGGGCAGTTGGTGGCGTTTGACGCCCAGGCCACTGCAGAGATGGGCCTGCTGAAGGCGCTAGATGACTGGAACACAGACATCTACACACACACACACACACACACACACACACACATCATGAGCGTTCACTCAGTACTGATGATGACGTCACACAGACTGAAGCCATAAACACACTGTATGGCTCGAAACTAGGCAGAAATCATTGGGATATTAGGTAAAGATCACGCTCCATGAGAATATTAACACTCATACATAAACACTCCTTTATTATTAGTAACATGCATTCCTACGAACTTCATTTAGACCCTTTTAAAAGGCGATTTTCTCAATATCTATTTATTTTCTGCTCCCTGAGATTCAGATGTTCTGATAGTTGTATCTCAGACAGATGTTATCCACTCCTAACACACCAGACATCAGCGGAAAACTATATATTTCCGCGTTCAGATGAAGAATAGACAACGTTAGACCGGTAGAAAGAAAGAAAGCTGGTATACAGATACTGAGTTATCTAGTAAACTTGTTTCAGTTAATCACACTGTTAATCCTCATTAAATGATTCGTTTATGAGCTGGCATTGTTATTCCCTCACTGATTAGTTTCAAACACACGCTATAATCAGCATTAACATCATCACTTACACTTTAAACCGATTATAAAAAGCTTTAATGAAGTCGTGAGGCTGATTTCAGTACTTACAGGCTGTTGGTTATGATGTTTTTTCTCGTTTTCAAACACCGAAACTGAGCTGGACTCACAGCCGCAGTCAGAGAACAGGAAGAAGCGGGAGACTACGACTCCCGTCATGCACCGCGGCGACGTCACAGCGGACCGCGCACGCTCAGTGTGCAACACATGAAACCACATTTTTTTTGCATTGAAAATTCATTTTTATTTATCTTAGCACAGCTTTTTAAAACTATTTGATCACATTCTAGGGTTTGCATTATGCATAAACAACTTATGCACATTGATAGGAACAGTGAGATAAATAATAATAATAATAATAATACAAATAAAATTCAATAGAAACTGCCATTGGATTTTTATTGTCTAGCTAAGTTCTCACCGGTCACTATTATTATGACCACATATCACATATATGTGAATTCATATATGAATACTAGACACCCTAAGGATATTATGTAAATCTATGTCATATCTTTATGTTAACGTACTTTACTAGCTCTTCGTTTTGGAGCTTTGATGCAGTTATCATTTTCTCAAGGTGCAAACAGGAAATAAACTGCTCTGGTCATCTGATAATTTGCACTGATTGTGTTAGACTTCACATATTTAATTGAGACCCTTTATTTTTCCATATTTGCAGGAACTGAAGTGCACTAAAACATCAGTCAGTAAGGTTTTAAGAGCTTTATAAAAAATAAAAAAAAAGTGGGATTAAATGGGTTAACCATAGTTAATCATAAATCACAAACACATGAAAAACTCAGGCAAGCCTCAAATATTGGTGTGAACCACTGATGAAAATGAGTAAGGAGTATAAAATCTCATCACTGCCATCTACAAACACAGCAAGCCATTACATTCATTCAAAAAATACAATCTTAACATTTAGAGAAAAGAGCTCTTCATATGCTAGCTACATACTGCTTTTATTGACACGAACGAGTACATTTCACAAAGCAAAATCTGAAGAAGCATATTTACACATTTCACTTTGTTCATTCTAGCAAATAAAAATAAGAAGAAAAGCGAATAGGTCAGAGAGAAAGTGAAAGTTGAGATGGGCCCAGGAGCACATGTGATCTCTCACTTCTGACTTTTCTTCTCATCACTCTGAGTTTATATCTTGAAATTCCTGCTTTTTTGAGAATTTTACGCTTTATCTTTCAGCTAGAATATCCTAATTCTGACTTTAGGTTTAGGTGAAAATGAGTCCAGGTTGTAGGTCTGGTTAAAGCGGAAGGTTGAGTTCAGCGGGGCTTGGCATGCGTAGCTCATGCGGGCTGAGAAGCATGTGTCTGGAGTCAGTCAGTCGGTGGAGTCTGCGCGGCGGGTCCGGATGAAGTGCAGCAGCGTGATGTCGTACAGCACCTGGTGTCCGTTGTTCCAGGTGTAGAGCGCCCTGAGCCGCGGGTTGTAGTCCAGCATGGAGATGTGTGAGTACTGGTTGTGGAAGGCGATGTCGGTGTACTCGTACGAGGCCGTGGCCGTGTGGAAGGTGAAGTGCACTTTGGCCCCGGCCAAGTGTGAGTTGGTGACGTAGAGCGAGCCGCAGATGAGGAAGGCCTCTCCGGCGCTGCGCTTGGGGAAGCCCGTGTCCCAGGAGTGCAGCACCTCCAGCGAGGCCGGATGCAGCCGGCTCAGCAGCATGTTCCCGCCGCGGCCGATGCTGGAGTACACGGCCCACAGCCCCGTCTCGTCGGCCATCAGGTCGATGTCAGAGGATCCGCCCCACGAGTACGGGAAGGTGTTGTTGAAGCCGGCCTGGGCGAGCGGCCGCTGCTGCAGAACGCCGCCGGACGCCAGGTCGTAGCGCACCAGCACGTTACTGTGGTGTTTGTTATAGTACAGAGAGCCGTTATACACCACGTGACCCGTCCCTGAGAGACACAAGCACACTCCTGATCACTGCTGGAACCATATCAGAATTCTGAGCTGTTGTAATATTACTCATAATAGCTTATAACTCAAAGCTGATGATGCTGTTTCTTATTTACATTTTTGATTTCATATTTGTGGTCAATATCTTGGAATTTTTCAGAATTTTGCTAGTCCACATCCCCCAGTTCTGACTTTATTCATAATTCTGTTACATCTCACATTTCTAATTCTTTTCTTCTCGTTCGGAGCTCATGTGCTGCAATTCAGATTTTTCTTGTCATTTATAAATATCAATTTCTGAGTCTACATGAAAAAAGTTCAGAATTATGATGTCCCATTGATATATTTATTGTCCCGTAGCAGAAACAAGGTCCCATAACAAGCAGACAGGAAGTATTTGGGACTGAAATGCTGAATCAGTAGCTGTAGTGTTTGTTGTTAGTGATTCTCTGTGTGAAGGTAGAGCAGCATTCACACCTGCCCACGGGTGAGGAAGATGATGAACGATGAAGTTCTGTCCAGTAGCAAAGTCACCGAGAGACTGATATTCCACCAGACGCCTGCCCTTAAAATACCCATCCATCACCCACACCTACACACACACACACACACACACACACACACACACACACACACACACACACACACACACACCACAGATTCAGTAAAACTAACTGTTGTTGCTTGAAATAAACTTTTACTGAAATCAGAAATGAACCAAATTACCCAGGTGCCATTTCTCTTTATCATTTAGTTTAACCCTATCTACTCAAACAACTAACACAATAATGTGCCACTATAAATTATGGTATATACGTATATTTTTCATTGCTTTTCTTTTTTTAAATTCTATCTAAAAGTGATGGAAATGAATAAAATCTGAAACTCTATTACCATTTTTATAATGTTTATGCATTTAATTAGTACGTCAACCTGTGTTTTATCAGGTAGAAATTGTGAGTAAAATATTTCTAAAAACCCATACAGTAAGTCATGTATAACTGGGGATATTCTTCATATACAGTTGTGACGCGTCTGAAAGGTTGAGCTGTGTGTGTGTGATGAGGTCTCCTACATACACGGTTGTCTGTGCTGTCTATCACACTGTCCATCATCCATGACCCGAAGCGTGAGCCTAAGGATCTGACAGTGAGCGGAGCGCTGATACCCGTCAGCCGGCCACAACCTGACAACACAGAGAGCAGCGTGAGGAGGAGGAGGAGGATGACACTGCTGCTGCTGCTGCTGATGATGAATATTCTAATGATAACAGTGATTATGATGATACTAATGTTGCGACGATGCGGCTGCTGCTACTGATGATGAGGATGATGATGATGCTGATGGTGCTGCTGCTGTGATGAGTCTGTACCCAGCTGACTGGAGCAGGAGTGCAGATGGCGCTGTAGGACAGACTGGCGCTGCTGCAGCTGCTGATAGTGATGGAGGGAGAAGCGCTCCTGTAGGACAGACAGAGATTGGTTCAGCCTCTGCAGCTCCTCCCTCAGAGCCTCCAGCTGACCCACATCAGCCCGCAGATGCCCCACTAGAGCCCGCAGGGGGCGACACTGAGACACGCTCCCGCGCAGCTCCTGCAGACGCACAAGCACTGACCACATGCCATATATACACTGGAAACATGAGGAACCACATCTCCTCTGATCTTTTGACACAGAAGAGGTCTTTCTATGCTCAATGCATCCTGCAAGTTTCATAACTTAAAATGTCCTCATCATCACACTAAAGTTATTTATGTGGAGTGAAATAACATTAAACCCGGATCGTGTCTGAGGAATGATCAGAGCATTTTGTTTTGTAAATGTTCATTAACATTATAAGTAAACCTCAAGGGAAATATTAAAATAATAATAATAATAATAATACTAATTAAATCCATGCCATGACCCCTTAAAGTTAAACTTATAATCTGGAATTATTAATACATTTCAGTGTGAACTGTAGCCCTTAATCAAAACTTTTCAAATCAAGTTTTTAGTAAACATGTTACTGGCTAGAAACTGCCATAAAATAAGAATCCCAGCCTTCATTAATCTGGCTAAGTGTGTGTGTGTGTGTGTGAGAGACACTGAGTGTGTGTGTGTGTGAGAGAAAGAGAGAGAGAGACACTGTGTGTGTGTGTGTGAGAGACACTGAGTGTGTGTGTGTGAGAGAGAGAGAGAGAGACACTGTGTGTGTGTGTGTGTGAGAGAGAGAGAGAGAGAGAGAGAGAGAGAGAGAGAGACACTGTGTGTGTGTGTGTTACCTGAAGGCTCTTGCTGGTCTGGCTGTGAGGCTCCTCGTGGGCCATGTTCAATCTTCTCTCCAGCATCTCCAGCATCATCTCCGAGTCTCTCAGATGCTGCAGATCTTCAGTGGTGCGCTGGCTCAGGATCTCCATGTGCTGAGAGACGTTCAGCAGCTGTCACACACACAGAGAGGATGGTGAGGTATGTGAGTGTGTGTGGTGCTCTGAAGCTGTGTGACCCTCACCTGATCAGAGATCTGCTGCAGACGAGCGTGTCGAGGGTCTCCACAACAGATGCCATGAGCCGGAGTCATGATGGAGCAGACACACTTCCCCTGAACAGAGCCGTACACCTGCCAGCCCTCGTCCTCGCCGGGGTACGACACCTGCTGACCACACACACACACACACACACACACACACACACTCATGTAGTGTGTCCATGTTTTCTGGGGTCTCTCTCTTCATAGG
>JAUCMU010000001.1:24492140-24522203 GCA_032275025.1 Enteromius treurensis
CTTCTATTTGATAATGTTCAGTGCTTTGCTACAATCTGTATTGTTAAAAGCGCTATAGAAATAAAAGTGACTTGACTGACTCTTTGTGAAGCTGTTACAAACAAAAAGCACTGCTCACTAAGGTTTAAGAAGAATAACAAAATCATCAAGTATGTGTGTGTTTGAGTCCAAACTGAGATCTTTTAATGATTAATCCTGCATTCATCTGAGTCTATAAGCTATGTATTTTTGTATGTCATATTTGTAGCAGATCTCAGAAGTGACCCATGATCACAGATATCTAAGAAGAGACCTCGGCTCCAGGCCAGCAGGGGGCGTCAGCAAGAGAACAGCATTTTAAAATATATGCACGGATGAATAAAAAATTTGATCTTACACATGTATTTACATTTCCTGGGGGTTGAACAGAGAAAAACTCAATAATCAGAGGAGCAGAGCTCACCGCTGGTCCAGGGATTCCTGGAAGCCCCTGAAGTCCTGCTTTCCCTGGGTTCCCCTGACCGCCCACCGGCCCCGTCTTTCCCACGATGCCTTCGTATCCCGGAGCTCCCTGAACAAGGACCCAGTGGCAGCATAATGAATTAGCGAACGATTAGTAATCCAGGACATCTTTTCAAATCTCATTCAGCAGTTCGCTGGCACTGAGCTTTCGCTCCCATGATGCTGCACTCATGTCACAACAGAACTTGTACAGAAGTGACAGAAAATATATCAAGACTCCACTGAATGTCTGACCTTGTCACCTTTCAGCCCTGGCCTCCCCTCTTTTCCAGGAGGACCCAAGTGACCCTAATCACAAACCCAGAGAGACATAAGCAGATAAGAGCTTCACACATACACAAAGATAGTTGGGTAGTGTAGTATTTAGCCTGATTCCCCACACACTCACCCTGCGTCCTGGTCTTCCTGGTGGTCCTGGTTCTCCTGAGGGTCCCGGAGGGCCCTAATCACCAGAGTAATGAGAAGGAGAGGGTCAAAACATGATGAGAGATCATCATCTCAACACCACTGATGTCTCAAATACACCTGCCTCTACACATGCCATAACATTCTTACCACCCGGCACAGAGCCAGAGCCATCAGGAGCCTTGTACAGAAGAATGTGAGCTTACAAGAGTGACATAAACATAAAAGAGACTTACTGATTTGCCTGGATCTCCATGATCTCCTTTAGATCCAAGAGTCCCATCAATTCCCTGAGAGAACAGACAAGATGTTTCACCATCAGCACTTCACAAACGGACATCCGTGAAGATCCCCGGTGTGGGTAGGCGGGTCGGTGACCAGTGCTCTCTAGCTGCAGGACTGGATGGCTGTTTGCCAACATTGGACTACTTCCACCTCCCCTGTACCCCTCCCCTGTTGCAGTGTTATGTCTTGTGATTATGTGTTTTACATGCTTGTTGCTGAGGTATTTTTTCCCCCCTAAACTCACACTGCCCTTCTCGAAGGACAGTCTGGGAGGGTTTTTTCCCCACTTTCTCCTAATGTATCTTATTTCATTATTTTCTATATGCTACCTCTCGACTGACCTGTCTTCCCCCCCAAATGTGATGTTTGTGCATGGTTGGAGGGGTCCAATTTCACTACATGAAACAGTGTATGTGTACAAATAAAGGCTTCAATCAAATAAAATAAACCAATCAAGACACTCACGTTAACACCCGGCTCTCCAGGAGCTCCCATATCTCCAGGAAAACCTATAGGACCCTGTAGAGTGAGACAGACAGAGGATACGTCAGCCACCATACCAGATAATGACACACACAAACAAACACACATACTGACCGCGTTTCCCTTCGCTCCATCTTCTCCAGACGCTCCTCTGGCTCCTGGTGAACCGGCAGCTCCGGGTGGTCCTGTGTCTCCTTTCTCACCCTGCTCACCTTTCTCCCCCTGAAAACACACACACAGAGGTGTCAAGTGTTGCTGTGGTAGTAAAGGAAGTGATGTGTGTCACACAGGATGCTCAAAGAAGAAGAGATGGCCTCACTGCGCTGCCAGGAACACCAACAGCTCCAGGATCACCAGACTCGCCATCTTCACCCTGTCAATTACAATCAGATATAACATGATGTGTGTTTCACCAGGCGGTGTGATTTCCAGCAGGAGCATCTGGATGATTTACCTTCTCACCAACTCCACCAGGCTGACCGCGTACTCCAGGACGGCCAGGAGGACCCTGAAACACAAATATATCACAGAAAGTGTTTAATAAATAAATGTGTGAAAAATGTTCAGAACTAGAACCAGAAAATGTTTACCTGTCCACCAGAGGGCCCCTGAGCTCCTCTGGGCCCAAACTGACCCGGAGGACCCTGAAAACAAACACATTGAATTTACACAGAGATCAATATACATGATCACGAATGACAGATGAACGGATGAGCTCACCAGTAGACCAGAGTTTCCACTCTCTCCTTTCTCTCCGGTAGGACCGGGCATCCCCTACACACACACACACACACACACACACACAAATCTACATTATATAAGATGCCTCTATCACACTGACATCTGAAATAGAGGACAGATGGTTGACGGTAAGGTACCTGTAGCCCTATGGGGCCCCTGGAGCCCTTGAATCCTCTGGGGCCCTCGTCTCCCTTCTGTCCGTACATGCCCTGTTGTCCTGGAGGACCAGGCTCACCATCCACACCCTGACACACACACTCAATCACACACTATCTGAACACAGCAAGAACAAGAAGATGCTTTTTCTCCTCAAACACTCACCGGTACTCCCGGCTGACCCTCTGGCCCCTGAGTGCCAACTGGTCCTGGAGGCCCCTGAGAGCAGATTTCCAATATTGGTAAGACTGTGATGTATAAATGTGATATGCTTTTAATTTCAGTCACTCACTGATTCTCCTTTGTCTCCTTTGCTGCCTTTCTGCCCAGGAGCCCCTGTTTCTCCCTAAAAAAGACACACAGAGGACTTTAACTATCAAACAATACATAGATTTAGGCATTTTTGTTCTAAAGTTGCGAGCACCGCTATGTTAGGCAGTTTCTAGGGTGTTAATATGCTGTGTTTTAAGTGTTTAAGGCTTTTTTAACTGTTGTTTAGGACAAAAAGTCCACTGTAGTTGCCAAACATCTTCACTACTATCCTCACAGATGAACGTATGCCCTCATCACCTTGTCTCCATCCTCTCCTGGGGGTCCTGCAGGGCCAGCGGCTCCTGGTAATCCCACCGGCCCCTGTTCACCATCCTGTCCTGCGGGTCCGATCAGACCTTTATCTCCCTAAAGACACAAACACACAGTTACACACACTGGTCCTTCACTGCTCATTCGTTTATCAGCGCATGTGGGGCGTGTCTTACTGGTTCTCCCTTCTCTCCCGTTGGTCCTGGGCCACCGATGGTTCCAGGTCGACCAGGCTGACCAATGGCACCAGCCAGTCCAGGGGGGCCCCGTTCACCCGTGGGCCCCTGAGGAAAAACACAGATATTTGTGACAAAACATGTATTTTCCGATACATAGTGTAAGAAATCTTGTCAAAAACTTTTCTGGGTCATAATTTCACTTCAAGATAAAAAAAAAAAAACAGTAGGAAATTATAAATACTGTATGTGTTTTTTTTACGTACAGAAGGTCCAGGGGGCCCGATCGGCCCCGACCCTCCCTTTAATCCAACTGGTCCCTACACAAGAGAAAACAAGGCACATGACAACATTCGCCAATCTAGAAGGACATTTAACAACTGAAAGAATCACTGGCAATCCTAAATCAGCTGGATAGTTTTCTATCAGTTACCATGGCACCCGGCGCCCCACGACTTCCACGGAAACCTTTCAGACCTGCTGGGCCGCTCTTTCCTGAAGTACCTGGACCTCCAGGGTCACCCTGATGACCAGACACACACACACAGTATGAGTTAAGGTTATAAGGAAGTTAGAAGTGAAAAGAGCGTTATGATTGATGTCAAAGATTTCCCACCTTTGCACCCTCCTTTCCAGCGGCTCCAGGTAAACCTTGCTCTCCGGCAGGTCCTGCGGTGCCCGGGTGTCCTCTCTCCCCCATCGGCCCAGTTTCTCCTGTATTACCCTGCATCGAAATCACCACCAGTCAGAACAACAGCCGTGGCCTTCAGCTTAAACTGAAAAAGTGCTACAACTTCTAAGATACTGGATCAATCCAGTCAGTAAGTGATGAGCTCACCTGCGGCCCAATGACACCAGTTGGCCCTGGGGGACCCGTCTTGCCTTGGAAACCCTGTCAGGAACCAAAACATCAATAGACCATAAAAAAACACTTTCATCACTCAGACTCAGTACTCACAAAAACACATATGTGTCTTTATAATTATTGTATGCTTTCATTAATATTTTAGTGCATTGCTGATTTTTGTTTAGCATTTAGTGTTAAAGCGTAGTTTCTGCAGGCCTGTGTGTAGATGTTCCTGGACTCACAGGCTCCCCCCGCTGGCCTGGATGACCCGGCAGACCGTCCTTCCCAGCAGGCCCCTGCACACAGAAACGTGTTGAGAATGATATCATAATATGCCGACATGTGTTTTCTTATTACATGAGGTGAAGATGAGGGTCACTCACATTGGGTCCCTTGGGGCCCACCTCACCTAGACGTCCCTGAGGCCCTTGTGGTCCCTGAAGTATTTGAACATGTTCATTAATCACAAAAACTAACAACATTAAACAACAAGATCAAATAATGACTTGATTAGTAAGAAAATATGCATGACTGTAAAAATATAGTCTCTCTATATATGTGTGTGTGATATTCTCTTACTCTCTCTCCTGTGGGCCCTGGAGGGCCATCATGCCCTGAAGACCCCTAGAACGGAGACAGTTTGGCTCTTTACAGTTCTTTTCATAAGAATAGACTCATAATCGCAACGAATGACTTCAGTACTGCTGATGTAATACAGATACTTCAGCTCGTTCGTTTCTGTGTGGGCTGATGCAACCTCTGACCTTGTCTCCTGATTTCCCAGTGGGTCCTCTTGCACCCCTGCCTCCTCGAGCACCCTGACAACACACATACACACATTAATGATGTTCGTGACTCGTATGGGACACTGACCATCATCAGTGAGGACAGAGACACTCACGTTGGGTCCCCTCTGACCGGCGGCCCCTGCAGGACCTGGTGGACCCTGAGAAACATATAAATATAATCCTCACATAAGTGCACATGTATATACTTATGTTTGTGCTTTTAAGCATTTTTATGAGAGTTTGTCTCTTTTGAGTGATGGGATCCAGCAGTGACCTTCTTCCCCTTTTCTCCTGGAACGCCAACCGGACCTGGAAAACCATCAGTACCCTGAGAGGAAACCACCACAAGACCAGCCGTTATTCTCCCACACAACTGAGACATTCATCCGAGCATCATCTGCTCATGCTCCTCTCACCTTCAGACCCTGACGACCTGGGTAACCCGGCAAACCTGGAACACCCAGCTTTCCCTAAGAGGAGAGGGACAGGATGGGAGGAGACAGAAAACATGGAGAGAAAAAGAAATTGCTGCTTGATATGGTATGATCTTTTGTACTGGTTATCACTGATTATAGACTATTTCACCTTTTCTCCAGCAATGCCTGCAGGTCCGGGTTCCCCCAAGGGTCCACTCTGCCCTTTGGGGCCCTCAGGGCCGTCTTCACCGCGCATCCCTGAAGCCCCTGAGTCTCCCTGACAGATACAGACGGGGTTAACAGTGTGTTCAAGTGTATCTGTGGTGTGTTTGTGGTATGTGTGTCTGCATGTTCTTACAGTATCTCCTTTAGCTCCCATTTCTCCTTTGGCTCCTGGGAAACCATCTTCACCCTGAACACACACACACACACACACACACACACACACACATAAATGACAGTCAATCAGTGTGAGTTGAGTTCCTTCACAACACATGAATGTGTTTACTTCACATACTGATCACATCTAGACATGTGATGATGTCATGACGTGTCAAAATGTCTGGAAATGTGATATATGAAGATGTGTTGAAGTCTGGAGATGTTATGATACGACTATTCTTGAAGATGTGATGATATCATATATCTGAGATATCACAAGATGTGCTGGTGTCTAAAAATGTTGTGAAATCTGGATATGTCAATTACATGTGGTCACATGTGGTGATATCTGCAGATGCACTGATGTTAGGGTTCCATGATGCCTGGAGATGTGATATCTGAAGGTCTGCTGATGTCTGTAAATATTATGATATCTGGACATGTCGGTTATTGGAGCTATCATGAGATCTCTGTCCTAATATCTCACAATGTCTCGAAACGTGATACATTAAGATGTGTTGAAGTCTGAGTAGGTTTTGATATCTGTATATGTGTTGATCATTGGAGATGCGGTGGTGTTGGCGATGTCTGGAATTATGATAACTGAAGATGTTATGATATCGGAACAAGTCATGATTTTGGCGATGCCATGATGTTTGGAGATGCTTTTAAGTCATGGAATGTTATGATATCCATGTTAGGATATTTCATTAGTTGATGCTATTACATGTTATTATCCTGCTTATGTGATGATGTTGCGTAGATGATGCCTCACAATATCTGGAGATGTGATATGTGAGGATGTGCTGAGGTCTTATGATGTTATGATGTCTTGATACGTGATCATTCTTAGAGATGTGAAGATAATGGAGATGTTATGATGTCTCATGTCTAGAAATATGACAGATGAAAGTCTAGGTAGGTTATGATCTTTGTACAGGTGTTAATAGTTGGAAATGTGATGTTGGCAATGTTATGATGTCTCGTGATGTCTGCAACTATGATAAGTTACAATATAGTAGCATGATATGATGTTGGAGATCTTCTGATGAAAATGTGTGCTGAATTTGGGGAATGTTTTGATATTTGGACATGTGATTCTTGGAGATGTGAGGATGTGGCAGAAGTGATATCAGAGGATGTGCTAAAATCTGACGGTGTTATGATCTCTGGGCAGTGTTGGGAGTAATGCGTTACAAAAGTAATATATTACGTGTTCACGCAGCGAAAAAAGACATTAATTAAAAAAGCTTTAAATGACCACTTAACGAAAAAAAAAAAATCTGATCTTTCATTATAATTTCAATCCATAAAGATGACTTAAGGTGCATCAGAGGAGATGGCGAATGGAAATGGAAATTTATCTTTGTCACATGGACTCAGAAAACACTAAATAATTGAAATATCTTCCTACTATTTTCCTCGGACATATTCCTGGTAATTAGGCTACGTTTGCTGAAGCTGTGGCAAGCTTTAGTCTATTGCGCTGACGGCGCGCTCTCTGTATTTTGGTGAAAGTAACTCAAAAGTAATACAAGAGTCATGTAACGCATTACAATCTTGAATGTTTAGATGTCAGACTGAACTTGGTTTAGAAGATCTCACCTTCTCTCCTTTACTGCCCTTCAGTCCTCTGAGCCCATCAGCACCCTAAAACAAACACATGCACGCATACAGTCAATACAAACACACACACACACACACACACACATACTAAGGTGTGAAAGACAGAGATCAGTACTTTGACTCCTCTGGGTCCAGGATATCCCACAGGCCCCTGAACACCTGCTGCACCCTTCAGGAAGCACACACAATAACAATCAGTGACATTAACACAAGGACACTAATAAGATGATGTCATGATGATATCTCACCGGCAGGCCTTTCTCTCCGGGCAGCCCCTCTCGTCCAGGATGACCCTGTGTGCAGTGGCATCATGAGGAACAGCAGGGGGCAGCACAGATCAACAACAGCATGAGTTCAACACTCACCGGTGGGCCGTCGACACCAGGTAAGCCCTTCATTCCCTTCTTCCCCTGAGGACCCTGGGCCAGAGAAAGACACCTGTTAAAGTCTGCTCCACCTGGACGTCTTTCAGACCAGGAACTATATTGTGAGGGTTCATCTGGCATATTTTCAGTAAGTCAGTCTAATTGTTGGGACCCAAATTTAATTGTCAAGATAATCTAATTTAACATAATAATCAAGTCACAAATCAATATTAGTATGTGATTTATAGAGAACTGCACCTTTTCTCCTGGCAATCCGATTGATCCCTGAGGTCCGGGAAAACCCTGCAGAACAGAAGAAAGAGTGTCATGAATGTGTGTGTGTGTGAGAGAGAGACTACATCTGTGAGTGTGTGTGTGTGTGTGTGTGTGAGAGAGAGAGAGAGAGAGAGAGAGACTACATCTGTGAGTGTGTGTGTGTGTGTGTGTGTGTGTGTGAGAGAGAGACTACATCTGTGAGTGTGTGTACCTGGAAACCTGGGTTCCCCTGCTGTCCTGGAGCTCCAGGTTCTCCAGCCGGCCCCTGTGTGAAGAAGAGAGAAGCACTGAGCTCTTACTGACACGTTCTGGATCTTCATCACAAATAAAGTTACTTCACTCTTTCCTGACATTCGGATCAGAAGGAAGGCACTGCAGAGACACTGAGCAGCATCTAGTTGTCTGCAGAGCATCTTTATCATTTGTTTCTGAGTAGACCGTGTTCACCTCCCTCATAGACACTATGTGTGCATGGGTGGGCGGGGCTAAACAGAGTACTGTAGACTGAAAGGGTGGGGCTAAACAGGCAGTGCTACAGAATCGTTGGAGGGGCGAGTGGTGTAGAATATGTGGGCGGGGCTAAACAGCAAGCACTGTAGAAGCAGGCATTGATCTTCTTCTGTGGAGGCGGGGTTTAACCACACTATTACATCATAGTGCAGAACATACCACAAGCTGTGGTTGTGGCAGAGTGCCTTCAATAGAAACTTTTTAGACTACTTTTTCTTAGACTACCAAGAAAGTTCTGAAACTTATGAGGGTGATTTTATAGTACTCACCATGTTTCCTTTTAAACCCTGAACTCCATCAACCCCACGAATACCCTGTTAAACACACACACACACACATGATCCATATGATCCTTTGGTGGAGGTCAGTCATATCATATCAACACAATAATGAGACCCAAACACACAGCAAGAGGAGTTTATTCACTCACCTGTTGTCCTGGAGGACCAGGAAGACCTCTCTGACCCGTCAACCCTGCTAGACCCTAACACACACACACACACACACACACACACACATACGCATCACTGAGGAGTATCTGTTAACACACAGTCAGTGTATCAGTGATGGGCAGTACTTCACACTACAGGTGACTGCAGGATTGAACACATACAGGCTCTCCTGGCTGACCTCTGGGCCCCGGCTGACCGTCTGAACCCTGGGAAACAAACACACATTCACTCGGAACCTGATCAAAGACAGACAGAAGGAAGTTACAGAACAAAATGGAGGAAATGCTCACTGACTTTTTCTCCAGGGCCTCCCGGAGGACCAACAGGCCCCTTCTTCCCTTGATCTCCCTGCACACACACACACACACACAGAGTTGAATTGATGAGCATTGAGTCAGACTGGGGTTAATGAGCGTTAATGAAGAGCATGTTACCCGGTGACCCTTGTTTCCAGGCAGACCCGGTAAGCCGTCAAAGCCTCTGTCACCCTGATAACACACACAGACACACACAGAGTCACCTCAGGACAGACACGGGCCGTTCAGTCGTCAATCACACGCTCAGCAGCTCTATTTGTGTTGAACCTCTCGCTCCACTCACAGCACTTCAGCAGAGAGACATCAGTCAATAAACACAGAAGACTTATGAAACCAGACCAGATTATATATTGTGCCTTCATCCTCTCATCAACACACTGAACTCCTCTGACCTGACGGGGGGTCATTATGAGGGACAGCGCGGGGTTGGTCAGATCTGTCAAATAGTGTCATTAATGAGAGTAACAACTTACTTTAGTCCCTGTCTCTCCTGGTTCACCTCTGGCTCCGTCGATCCCTCCACGACCCTGAACACACACACACACACACACACACACAGGTGTGTTTTAGGTGTTCACACAGGCGTCTGATGGTGTGTGTTGTGTTTAGATGAAACTTACCCTCTTGCCTGGTTTACCGTTGAGTCCTGGAGGCCCCAGCTGCCCACGAGGACCCTAAAAACAGACAATAATCATCAGAAATGTTTTACATCATACCAATATATTTACTGTATTTTTGGTGACTTCTTTCAAGACATTAGAAATCTTAATCATTCTGTCTGGTAGTGTATGTGTATTTGAGATGATCCTCTCGTACCGGCGGTCCTGTGAACCCATGATCCCCCTTCAGACCCCGCGGGCCCGGAGACCCCTGACAGACACAAACACACACGAGTCACTCAGGAACAATGAAACACTTTAAACAGAAAGTGAACTCTCGGTCTGCTTTGCTGTGTAATTGTGCAGATAAAGGTTAAGCTAAATGATGAAGCCTGAAGACATGCAGAGACCCACACAGACTGAGTAACACACAGCACTAACACACAGGAGCACTAGAGGGCGCTACACACACACACACACACACACACTCAGAGTCAGTCCATAGACTTCTGCTGTTTCCATGTCCAGCTAGGTATAAATACTATAACCCTAAACCACACACTATCCCTAACACTAACCATTCAGCATTTTTACTAGTTTTATCAGGTTTATGTCACTTCTAAGTACAAGTTTGTCCCCAGAACACACACACACACACACACTGTATGAAGTACTGATATTTTTTTGTCACTGTACACACTCACCAGAGGTCCGGGGCGTCCAGTCAGTCCTAACGGTCCCGGCGGGCCCTTCAGAGAGAGCTGAGACACAAATAACATTAATCTCAACACCCCTGAACCCATCTTCAGGACAGAGAGAGTAGAGTCTGACCTTAGTGTGCTGCAGGATGGCTTGAGCTTGAGCTTCTTGAGCTGATATCACAGGACCGTGACGAGCATCACCGCCAGACTGAAACTAACACACACACACCACTTCAGTCCAGGTTCATTTAATTACTAGAAACATGATTCAATGACAGAAGTGCAATCAATGAAAATACACTGATTTGTTATGTTTCTAAAATAAGTCTCCTGCTTATTATCACTGTGCTGCGCTGCACAATATTATCGTGGAAACTGTGATGCTGCTTCACTGTCACTTTAGATCAATTTAATGCAGCCTTGATGAAAACAAGTGTTAACTTCATTTTGAAAACAGTTCTTGCTGTCCCCAAACATCAAAACAAGCGTGTCTGTAAGTTTGTGTGTGTATTAACTGACACACACCGGCAGCATCAGCAGGTTTCCTGGAGGTCCAGGTATCCCATCAGCCCCTGCGAGTCCCTGTCGGCCCTCAGGACCCTGAAGAGAGGAGTAAGAGTGTGTAATGTCCATCACAAGCTTGACCATCACGCCGAGTGTGTGTGAGTGTTAATGTGTGTCTCACCGGGTCTCCTGGATCTCCGATCGGCCCTGGGGGTCCCATAGGGCCGTACTCACCCGGCGGCCCCTGCGTGAAACAACAGAAACACAGCGTCTGTCTCTGACACACACACACAGAGGAACAGAGTTGTCACGAAGGGGTACCTCAGCACCAGGCAGGCCCGGGGGTCCCACGATCAGCGTCCCCTCGCCCAGCAGCGCCGGCTCGCCCTTCTCACCCTTCTCTGGACCGAGAGCCTGCCACCAGACCACAGACACATCAGACACACCCCAGGAGACGCCCACACACAGACAGACCGCTGTCACACACCTGACCGCTGAAGAACTGCTCCTGTCTCTCCGCCGGACGATACTCATACTCCTCATACTCCTGATACTCAGTGTACTCCTTAAAATACTCCGTCTCGTTCTCAGCGTCCTCGTACTCCACTATCTGACACACACACACACACACACACACAAAGTAAAGTTACAAAAAAGTTTAAACTACGAAAAACTATTTCTTGTTTTCATTTAATTACTAAAATAATTCCTGAAATAGAAATGACAACAAAACACATATTATTATTATTTATATAAAACACTTCATATAAACAAAAACTAAATATAAACAAATTATAAAAATAAAAACAAATTCAAAATATTAATAAAAAATATGATAGTATCTCAATGATACTAAAATAATTCAATCTGAAAATTATAACCTTTAATTATTGATCCAGTATATTTCTGAAAAATGCTGCTTTACCAGTGTTTACAGTAAAATAATAATTACCGGGCTGTTTCACTTCTATGAGCTTGATTGAATACTTTGCAAATCACATTAGCAAACAGAAATAATACTATATCATTAAGGAAAAGATTTAGGTCAAAATACATGTTTTTACTGTTCATGAATAGAGTAACCGGTGTTATTTTATCTTGTAAATGATATTAAGTAAAAGTAGACTGAACAAATCTTCCTGCCATCACGCTGAAGTACAGTAGTGAATAGAGAATGAAATCAACTTCACTCATCAGCTGGTTTGACTAGTAATGACTACTAAAGATTTAAGTTACTGACCATTCAGAACTGCTACTAGCCAAAAAGAGAAAGAAAAAAACAATACAATATTTTTGATATTCTTCATATTCTGTGCGCACAGCAGTGATAATACTAATATTTCAAAAGTTCAAAATGATTTTTACCTTTTACTGTCATTTTTTGTGGCATCTTAGTTTGAGTCCAATTCTTACTTTTAATCAGTCTAATAATAATACTACCAATAATAATAATACTACATTTAGACTGTTACTAAAATGAAAGCAGTATCAGTCAAGCTCATCTTTACCGAAGATGCATGTGAAGTGGATTAATTTAATTCAGCTCAGAGGGACACGGAGGGGTTTATACATGCAAAAATAATGTCTTGATATTTTAATCATGAAATGTTGAATACTGATATTTGGAATTATTTCAATGACTTTAGATATAAAATAAAAGTCACCAGTAGGTGGCAGCACGTTACCGTTAATAAATGAGTCACAGCGAATCATTCAAACGGTTGATTCATTCAGGAGCTGAACACTGTCTGCTCAGAGACTCAACAGTGTTGTGACTGCTATTTTTATCAGTTCAAAAGTGTCTCAAACATAAGCCTTGATAGCTAATATTTATTGAACTGTAGTTTAAAATCAATAACACATTTGTAATCTTGCTGATTTATTAAATTTATGTAAAAAACTCTTTTGCCGTTTGTCAAGAATGAGTCATTTATACATGTTTTAAAACAACTCATTTAGAGTAACGTACAAGCTACAGGCAACTTGGAAGATGGAACAACAAATAAAAAAGCCCTCTGTAACATCTCAGCACCCTAAATAAGTCCAGGCGTACACTTACCCTGTAAATAGACCAACAATACTCCCATAAAAAAAAAAAGTATTTCTGTACAAATTAAATTCAGATAAATTAAAATTTAAGATGTATTGGGCAATAACGAAATTAATACAAAGGCTTAAAACCGTCAGGTCCTGTCGGGTCCCGTCGGGTTCGGGCAAAGATCTTCAGCTCTACAACAGAGACTACAGTACACCAAAGAGATATTCTTTATTAAAGTCATGACTTGTCCACACCTCCAAAAACAATTCGTATGAACACGCCTCCACTTTTCTCCGTCACAAAGTGGGTTTATTTTCAAATGTTTCCAGAAAGAAAGAAGGCGGAGCTATTATTCTGTCTGTAGTGTTGCTGCGGGCGCCATGTTCTGGAGACGCTGTGTGTCGTTGTGCTCGTGATTGACAGCGTAACCCACCACAGCTGACTTTTACCTGCGTTTGGCTGGTTGGTGGGTGTTAATTTCAAACCCTGGTAGTGAAGTATTATTACTCAGACTCACCTCGTACTCAGTGCTGTTGTCTCCTGCAGTCGACAGAGACAGGTCACTGTAAAGGTCATCGTCAAACTCCTCTTCGATGGGCTTCCTCGGTGGCTTCTTGACCTGCAACAGACACCATAGATACCTCTCTTCCATTCATTTTCCTCACAGGGATTTTAAAAAGTCTTCATTACCAGGTTCATCCAAGATCAGCAAGATCAGATCTGAGGCAGCAAAGTGTAAGAAAATCAGATGAAAAGACACAGACAGTAAGGAGGGAAAGGAATACAATCTCATGCAGCTTTGTGAAGAACATGTATATATGTTTGGGGAAGATTTCTGAAGCACTGTTGAAGTAATGCAGGCTTATGGCTTTAACATAAAGATCAATCACAGATTAACCACCTCGTCGCTCACAGCAGGTCTGGCTTTGAAGTTTTATGAGTTATCATTAAAAATCAAATCCTGTATGGAGATCATAGAAAAGAGAGGGTGTTTGTGCAGCTGAGTCGCGGCTGTAAATCAGACACACAGCGGCTGAAGGATAGAAACACTGGCAGGAGTCCTTAACAACGTGTTTAACACTGTCCTCCAGACCGAGCCAAAGAACACACATCCATACTAATGAGACGTTTGAGGAGCTCTGTGTTCATTATCAATGCACAAATGCTGTTGTGAATATAAATGAGCTCCTCCTGTGGGCGGGGCTACCTCCACGGGGTCCAGCGATAGGCTGTTGTAGGTGAGGGCGGAGTCACAGTCAGGAATGTGGGTGTTGCAGTAATCAGCAGCAGCTCTGGGGTCTGGAGCAATTAACAGCTGCTGGATCTCACCCTGAAACACACACACATCAGCACACATCGGCACACACACACACACACACACACACACAGGCACACACACATCAGTGCAAACCCACACACACACATCAGCACACATCGGCACACACACAGGCACACACACATCAGTGCAAACACACACACACACATCAGAACAAACCCACACACACACACACAGGCACACACACATCAGCCCAAACACACACACACATCAGAAAAAACACACACACACACACACACACACACACACACACATCAGCACACACACACACACATCAGAAAACACACACACACACACACACACACACACACACACACACACACACACACACAGGCACACACACATCAGCGCAAACACACACACACATCAGCACACACACAGGCACACACACATCAGTGCAAACACACACACACATCAGAACAAACACACACACACACACACACAGGCACACACACATCAGCGCAAACACACACACACATCAGAAAAAACACACACACACACATCAGCACACACACAGGCACACACACATCAGTGCAAACACACACACACATCAGAACAAACACACGCACACACACACACACACACACACACACACACACACATCAGCACACACATCAACACACACACACAAACATCGGCACACACACATCAGCACAAACACACACACACACACACACACACAGGCACACACACATCAGCGCAAACACACACACACACATCAGAAAACACACACACACACACACACACACACAGGCACACACACATCAGTGCAAACACACACACACATCAGAACAAACACACACACATCAGTGCAAACACACACACACATCAGAACAAACACACATCAGCGCAAACACACACACACACACACACATCAGCACAAACACACACACACATCAACACACACACACTCACTCACCTCAAACACTTCTTCGTCCAGGAGTCTCGTCCCGAACACCGTCACACCGTCCGTGCTGACCTTAGGTTCGGGGCCTCTGGGGAGATCAAGAGTCGCCACTTTCTGACAGTCCAGGTACAGCGTGACCTTCTGACCTTCTACGCTGTAGGCCACTCTGTGCCACCTGCAGGGTCAGAGGTCACAAGTGTGTCTGGGTGTAATCAGACATGCGGGCTGACTGATGAGCTTCAAAGGGTTAAATCAGCCAGAACTGTGACTGATGCTCCATTCTTATGGTACCATCATTTGTGTGAGGAACAGACTCAAACTGATTCAGCCACAATCTTCTGCTCCGATGAACTCAGTTCAGTTCACACAGAGTCACTGGCTCACAAGAACAAATCAATTCATGAATCAGACACTGACGACTCTCACTGATGAGTCTGAGTCGACGCTGAATCTACGGTGACTAATGCATGAACCTGAACTGGGTTCATAACTGACCAACTTTACAACATTAAAGCTCCCTACATACAGTCCAATGTTTCATATTCATATGTGTTTTTTTCATATCAGTCATCTATCTAATTTTGAAGCGGGATGAAGTTTCTGAGGCAGTGTGTCAACATGATAAACTCAACTCAACAGAATGTCAAGCAAAGACCGTAAGAGAGTCATAATGACCCCCTTTATGAAGAATGAACTTTCATTATGAGGAAAATAATCCTTCAGAACCTCTCCTCTTACAGAAAGTCAAATGAGTGTTTGGATGATTATTCTCTTTGTGTAGAGTTAAGTAGAGTTCTGAATCATGATGGTGTGTGTGTTCAGATCTTTCTGAAGCTTCAGTGAGGTTTTGTTTCAGGGTTGTTTTTCCTGCTCCTGCAGATGCTGAATGATGGATGCGTCACTCACTTGCCGTCGGCGAGGTTGACCTTCTTGAAGATGGGGTAGAGGTCAGGGGTCGGCTGGCCGTTGTGGTCCTCGTAGAGGAAGACGGGTGAGCGTCCGAGCTCCAGACCCAGCTGCTGCACGCCCTCGCTGTCATACACCGACAGAAGAAAACACTGAGCCCCACGCCGCGCTCGGACCGTCACCAGCACAGAGAAATCCTCCGGGAACGCCGAGTCTGGACACACCACAACACTAACATCAGCAGGATCTCAAACACATGCTTCTCCGTGAAGATCAGAGAAACCGTCATGGATTTCTGTGATGTTCAGCATCATTCCTCCAGTCTTCAGAAATCATAATAATATACTGATTTACTGCTTCACAAACATTCCTGATTATTATCAATGTTGAACACAATATTTCTGTGGAAACCGTGATACATTTTATTTGACAGGATTCACAGATGAATAGAGATTCTTTTGAAACATTACAAATGTCTTTAATGCTTGTGATCATTTTTAAAAACATCCTTGATGAATTCATGTTTTCAAAAAAATGGAAATTAATGAAAAATTTACTTCATGATGACAAAATGTAAATGATCTGCATATAAAACCAGCAGAGGTCTATGGGATCTCTGTTTGCATTAAGTGTGTGTATGTTGGCACATACCTGGGAAGAGCTGATTGGTCGGAACACTAACTTGGATTTTCTTCTCAATTTTATATGCAAGATCCGCCTCCTCTGAGCCCCGCCTACTTGTGCACAGCCCCGCCTCCAAGGAAACGCCCTCCATAGAATCTGATAGGTCCAGAATCTTCAGCACATCGATTTGATTGGCTGCTGGAGACGACACTGTCAGTCATCTTATCACATGAACCTGGCATTGTCTGACAGATAAATGATATGTCTGTCTGTCTGTCTGACAGCAGGTGTGTGTGTGTGTGTGTGTGTGTGAAGGTATCTTCATGCAGGTCTGGACTGGTCATGTGTTTTTTCACATCAGTCCTGCTGCTGTGTAATATGTGCATCTGCAGCACACACACACACACACACAAAACAAGAAACACACACATCTCTCATCTCTAAACTGAAAAACTTAACTCATTTGGAAAGACTTTCACAACAAGCTACAGATCAAAGACACAACAGCATCTGCAGGGGAGTGTGTGTGTGTGTCTGGGAGCCAGATGTGAATGACGACATGAGGATGAATTAAGAAATGCAGTCCAGACATTTTATATTTGTGTTGTTATAAAGGGCACACACACACACACACACACACACACACGTGTGACCCAGTAAACTGCAGACACATCACAGACACCCCTGACCTACACCTTTGGCCTTTGGCTTTCATTCCGGATTGACCTCAGCGTTCCTCTGTTCAAGCTGCTTCAGAGCAATGGTTATTTCCCACTTCTGCTCTCTTCAGTGCTCTTAATGAACAGAACACACGCAGACGATCCATAGTGTTGGTATTTCTGTGCTCATTGCAGTGAACTGATACCACACTGTGAACAAAGCAGCAGCTTTATATCTGCAGACGAGTCCAGAATGGACACGAGCACAGAAACGAGGGACAGTGAACGGGACAATCATCATTGACACACGATTTCTCCTGTTTGATTCTGTTCAGTGCTTTGACACCATCTGTTTCGTTAAAGGGTATGAATACAGATATATACATTAAGGTGACTTGCGTTATGGTACTTTTGCATTACTTTTTCTCATCTGGGCTGGGCTTGTTTCATAAAAAGTCATGTTTTGGGCAAATTAATATTGTATTACATGACGAATGCTAGCTGAACAGACAGATTTTTCTTTGATTTTTAGTATGCTTAAATTGGATCATCAGAATAATATAATAATAAGTGAGATGAGTAAATACAAATTCATATTTAATCTATGTTCACACACAACACTCTGCAGTTACTCCTGATTTCTCAATACATAACAAAAGAACAGGAGTTATTATTTGAAAAACCAATGCTGATATTTTCTTGTAAATGATAAATTTACAATGCAGTGGAAAAAGCGCCATAAGAGGTCATGCCTCTAATCCACACTGATTCTCAACACAGAGGTCAAGAGCTCAGGAAACTGTACAAGGTTCAGGGTGAAAGGTCAAGGCAGGGACTCCCAGATGAGAGCCGGGAGTATTTCAGCTGAATCTCACCACGCTTAAACAATACAAACCTCCACCTCATCCGAGAAGACGTCCAGAAGACATCCTGAGGAACTACTGACAGACATGTTAAAGCTTGTGCATCAGATCTGAACAACACATACTCAACAATGACAGCATGTATCTGGGTCAGAGAGGAAACCCCAGCAGCGAGCTCCTTCAGAGACAGACTCTTCAGAAGAACTAAACAGGAACCAAATCTAACCACGACATTAATAACAAATCTAGAACCTTACGCAGACAAAGATCTTCACTGAAAGTGTAGCTGAAGACCGAAGCCTTTCTGATTATGAATGAACGGTTTGAGATAGTTCTGTCAGCATTAACTCTACTTTATGATGTCTTACATCTGAGGACCACAAAAGATGACATTTTAAAAATGCTGAAGAAACATTGAAAAAAACATTTCTCAAAGATCATCTTTTGTGAGCCACAGCAGACCATGAAGATGAGTAAGTGATGATATGCTATGACTTCACATCAAACCCTCTTGTTTATGACTGGATTCAAATCTTCATAGCTGTAGCATAGCTGAGTCTGTCTGTGTTCTGGTTCAGGTCAGGTGAAGATCATTACACGCACACATATCTACACCATCTGGAGACAAAACCTCCTTCAAAAGCAATCTGATACTACATGACATTCCCGCAGAGCTCATAACACCCTGGGTGAGTTAACAGGTTAACGCTGACCTGATCAGACTAACTGATGATCTCTCCAAGACCCGACGTCCTTCAGCTCCATGAACACGGTGGCCAAGTAAGATCAACATTACTGTCCAAAAATATAGACTTATCCCAATCTCCACCCCTGAACCTACCCCTACCAATACCATACTCCTAAAATCAGTGACAAGAGTGTGGAAGCACCAAACCCTGATCATAAACCTACAACAATTATCCCTCAAATCTGATTGGTGAAACAGAGCTCAGAAACCCTTCTTGAACAACGCTCAGCGCTGCTCTCCAGACTCAGAGCTCCAGATCTGCTCAGATTCCACACGGAGCAGAAGAAAGCGTTTATCTGCAGCGCGCCGGAACGCCGGACAGCTTCAGACGTGTCGGGAATGTGTGGAAAAAGCCCTGCTCTTGTTTCTCTTCAGCAGATTAATACCCACCTGATGCCCCTGAGATCTGAACCTACTGCATGTGCTCCTGACGAGCCTCAGGGAGGAACAACAGGCTCTCACGCCACTCTAACGCTCAATAGAGAAAGCTGCATTAGCATTACTTCACAAAGACAGAAAGCAGGCCTGAAGGAGCCAGACAGAAAAAGTGAATGAGAAACAGCTGCTGGAGCGAGATCAGATCCAGAACTCCAGCGCCGCTCTCTCTAGACCTCCACTACTCTCTGAACAAACATCTCTCAGGATTAACTGAATGAGTTGTTTGCAACTTGATACATATAGATTGATCTTCTCTCAACCATGTCCTAATAATTGTCCCATACATTATATATATAATATACATTAGTCAGGAGAAGCACAGATCCTCATTACTGCTGTGATAGCTGTCGTGTGTTAAACGCTTGTAAAGGAGCAATCATCGTACGAATCGAATCTTTCAGGACACAGTTTGGTTGAACATAATGCAGGCCTCAAGACTCAAGAACCAACAAATACACAAAGATCAGCTCTATCAGAAGTCACAATCAACAGATAACTACCAATAATCACAAATCAACAACACCAGTATAATATAGCCTCGTGAGTTGTTCATGCCGCAATGGTTTTAATGTAGTTTCAAGATCATTTAATTCTATCTATCTAGTGTTAGAAAGGTTACTTTGTCAATGTAAGAGGTTACAGATTACTCTATATATATTTTATAACTATTTCAATTACTTTTTGAAGGTAATGTAACTGATAACATTTTATTAATTTTAATTATTTTTATAAATGTAATTTTCTTAAACTTTTTACTTATTTTCAAACCTGTAAAGCAGACAGGGTTAATGTTACAGCAACATTAAATTATTAAAGATAATGATCATAAGATCTATTTTAAAAAATAAAGCTTATAAACAAACCCGAGTAGCAAAACAAGCAGTATGTGTCCTACTCTGTGAAAATATTCTTATCAGATGAAACATCATGTTCATAATTAATCTTTTTTAGATTACAGTTACATTTATTTTAAAGGCCTAATTAAAATACCTAGGCTAATTCCGTTAAATAAAACTAGTTACTTCCCAACACTGGGAAGTATCTATCTATCTATCTATCCATCTGAACACCGACAAAATGATAGCAGTAACTTTAAGTGTATTAATTATCACCTCATCTCTTTATGACAATATTAAAACGCGAGACGATCAGAAACTGAGTCTCTCTAATCACTGACAGATGAGTGAATAATCCGCCCACTGATCAATCAGATCTTCATCATCTTCATCATCACGCGTGGTTCTTCACCATAACGACAACTCTTAACTGAACCTTAACTAACCCAGATATTGAGGACTAACTTTGATCTCCCACATAAAGAAACACTCCAGAGCGAGCTGAAGACATGTACCTGCTCGTGTCGCGTGCAGCACCAATAAAACGATCAGCGACTTCATCATCATCATCTTCATCATCCTCCCCGTCAGCTGCACCGGACCGCGCGGCGCTCGCGAGGCGTGTGTGTGCCGCACCTGGATCCCGACAAAACCTGGAGGAGAAGAGAAATCCTGCAGACAGACAGACAGACAGACAGACTGCTGGAGTTTATCTGCTCTCTCTCCCTCTCTCTCTCTCTCTCTCTCTCTCTCTCTCTTTCTTCAGGCTTTCATATGTTGCTCAGACACTCGATACAAACAGACGATCTTCAGAAGCATTTTAACACAAGTTGCACCTGATAACTACATCATACCTGATCACTGTTAAAACTGTTTGCTACAAATAAACATTGGCTCTTTCACCAAGATTGGAATCATAGCTTTGAGAGTTATATATATATATATAATTTGTTAAAACAAAATAACTTTGTTTTGATTTTACTTAATCTTTTTAACATTTAATAAAAAATAAAAAAGTAGCCCTTTTTTCAGAACAGCAGTCTTCACACGACAATAAAACATGATTTATTACATTCACAAAACATCTCCTGTTGTTTATAGGAAAACATTCCCTGATCATACTGTACATCAAAACCAATACAGCTCATTAGAACAAATATTACTGTAAACATGAATGAAAACAGCATCTTACAGTTTTCTGCATATCATTAATTGATCATCTTACAGGGACTTTTTGAGGAAAGTGCCATAAAAATCACAATGCAAAAAATAATAGTATTCCTAAAATAGTTTCAGCATGTCTGTGTTTTGATTTGGCAAGGGTCAGATTTGTTCTTGACAGTTTGTGTGATCAGATTCACAAACTCGATTCAGTTCTAAAGAAATCAGAGGTTTCCAGAAGCCGTCAGAGCTCAAACAATAGCTCATAACTAATAAAGGACCTATTTCATAGGCTTTAGTGAAACATACAAACTTTAACTCTCCAGAACCGCACCCCATCTCACCAGCCGCCTCACACACACACACACACACACACACACACACACACACACACACTCTCTCTCTTAAACATGCTCGAACAAGATTGTAAGCTGTCCAACTAATAAAATAAAATGTGCTCTGGCAGATTCCAAATTCCTGCTTGAAGTGAGCCTAAGGGTCCACACACACACACACACACACACACACACACACACACACACAAACTCATTCATGTTGGTGATGAATCGCTCTTTTCCAAACCTTTGACTATTTTCTCCAAGAAATGCCAAAAGTGTTTGATTTTGTGAAGGTGAGGTCAAAGGTCAACCCCTGCAGCTGACCTGACCTTGACCTCTGGTAACCCTAATCAATTCATCTCCAGAATCAGCAGCTAGATAAAACACGGGAAAGATATAAGTGAGAGACGTTATACTGTGTTGAATAAACATTTCTTCCTGCTTGAATGGCATCAGCGTGTCACAGCAGTACCTGTGTGAGTGTGTGAGTGTGTGTCTTTCATTGGATTCCAAGCGTACTTTCTCTCCAGTGCTCTTCATGTTCACAGCTGAGAATGAGTTTGTGTTCGTAACATCCTCAGGGGTCTTTCACTTAAAGTGACGACAATAAAAAGTCAACCTTCAAATATAAATATAACAAAATGTATAAAAATGAGCTCATATGAGTAGATGAGTATGTCAGTTCATAAACTGAAAATAAAACGATGGATTTTGAAGAAGATCAATAAACAAACATGACATCACCAAAAATGAAGAACTGGTTATTTCAGATTCTGCACGTCCAAAAATCCCCTAAATCTGGATTATTCTGATTATAAAATGATCTCGAAGAGACACGAAGCTTCCTCGTGTGACCGCTGGGTGGCGCTGTCAGCCTGATACTCCGACTATATACAGCTCCAGTCTTTGTAATAGTGCTCGGTTGAACTAACACTAGCTCCTTAACCATCAATCTTGAGCACAGGTGGTTTGGGTAACCCCCCCTGCGTGCGCGCTCCCGTGCTGATCCGCTGACAGAGAGCGCGCTGGAGAGGCTAGAGAGAAGTATGTACTGTAAGAGCTCCGTTACTCTAATCATGGCAACCGAGGGACAGAGAGTGGTGCTGATTACCGGCTGCTCGTCCGGTATCGGGCTCGGGATCGCCGTGATGCTCGCGAGAGACGAGATGAAGCGCTACTACGGTAAAACAAGAAGCGTTAATATCACAGATTATATTCAGCGCGAATTCATCAAAAAAGATACAGAAATAACGCGACAGAAAGACTTTAAGATCGCTTTCTGTGAACGGGAATAAAGGTTAAATTAAAATAAAATAAAAATATAATATGATAAAAAAACTTTAAGGTGAAATGTTTCCATGACAATTAAGCATAATGCGTATTAGAATCAATAACTGACATGAAAATAAAGCTAAATAGAAACACTAATAGCAAAAACTAATAAAAATGACATATCTGTTAAAGATTTTACAGTACTTTTTTTTACAGTACATACACACTCAGTTTTACATACATTCTGAATCATAAACATCTTAAAGAAATCTAATAGCATCTAAAGATAGACGTTTATTTCACTTCTAAAAGGAGATGAGCAAACAACCTAAATAATACGTCTTGCAGATGTCAAATAGACGTCGCCTAGATGTACGTGTGCTATCAGGGTAACAACTGGCAAAGTTAAAATGAAAGCTGATCATATATCATATACATATATATCATATAAAGCGCATTAATAGACTCTAGTTTAGAAATAATATTAAACTGGCAAGTCATCGGATTACTAGAAGACATAGGAGCCAACGATGCCAGAAACCCTAATGGATAATAGAAGATCAGATCTGATTAATTAGTGACAGAATAAATCCCTCGGATGTGCGTCGGATCATGTAATAACTGCAGACAGAGACGCACACAAGTGTGTGTGTGTGTGTGTGAGTGCTGAGCTGGCCTTTATCCCTGCTTAGCTTAACCCGCTGTAACACATGTCAGAGCTAAACCTAGTGACCCACACACAAGTTCCATGACGAACCTTTAACATCCACTCCATACTTTCACTGCAGAAAGGTTCTTTAGATGATGCTATTCTCAGGAAGAGTACATGACTCTTCACTGAAAGGTTCTTTGGGAAACCAGAATGGCTTTTCAATGGAACCTTTATTTTTAAGAGTGTGGATACAAACTGGAACCTAGAGCTTTACAGACTAGCAGGAGCCCTAAAACATCCATTTAAACCTTTAACCTCACAGCAAATCTGCATGTTGTTCAGGATCAGGGTTCAGGGTTTAATGCTATGACGGCACTGATCCCCAGACGGCTTTATCTTCATCCTGTATACACACACACACACGCATGCGTTACATGTCATCAGATTGATGATAAGCTTTATGATTCGTCAGTGACAGAGATTGATGCATGATGACCTGTGTATGAATCCTTTCAGCTGTCACCAGATCTTAAACTCTTCTTGTATTGCGTCTAATATTGATGTCATTGTGTGTTTAGTACCTAGTCCTCTCTAGGTGTGTGTTTGTGTGTTTACAGTTACTCAGTGCGGCCAATCCCTCTCCGCTAATCTGATTTTGCCAAGTGCAACATGTCCCTGGGATAACACTGAGATTAACCATTCAGATTTGAAGAACCAGTTTACAGTTTTTGTAAAGTTTAGGCTTACAATCAGTGTATCAGAGTCAGTCCTTTTAGGCATTACTCACAGGTAAGGGTAGGGTTAGGTGTAGAGATAAATCAGGCTTCAGCACAGAGTAACATAGGACTTTCCCCATATGAGTTTCCCCACAACGGGAGAGACCATTCGAAAGGGAACTAGTTTTCTGTTTTCAGTTTCTAGCCCTGTCTCTCTTTGTGTGCTCAAAAACAGGTTCTCCTTATGTGTGTAACTAGTCACTGTCTGTGTGTAGTCATAGGCACCATGCGGGATCTGAAGCGGAAGGACAAGCTGGTTGAAGCGGCGGGAGATGCGTACGGTAAAACTCTGTCTCTGCTCACGCTGGACGTCTGCAGCGATGAATCTGTCAAACAGTGTATCGACAGCATCAAAGATAGACACATAGACATACTGAGAGAGTACACACACACACACACACAAGGTCACATACAGAGCCGCGTCTCGAGTGGATTGTGTAGGTTTTCATGACCAATTGAGACTAAGCAGATGAAATAAGCCTTTCGAGAGTTTCTATTTTCAGCCTTGAGCTTCATGCAGTGGTCACCTGTCTGTTACACAGTTACACACATCCCTGTAAAAGAACAGAGATACTGCTAATAACGAATCCTGAATCGTCTGATTTACTGTGATTCAAACTGATTCTGACTCACTCCTGAATCTGTAACTCCTGTAATCTGTGAGATGTTTTTCTGAAAGAGAAGTAAAACAGTAAATAAAAATATGATAAACATGACTAAAAAGCAATTATGATAAATGTCAATTGCAGAGACCAAAGGGAAAATTCACGAAAAAAAACCCAAAACAAAAAGCACAATGCATGTATTATATCACTGTCCTTGTGCAGTTTCTGCTTTTCCATGCATGATACGTCCTGCCAGAGAGGCAAACTCACTTCAGAACACTTTATATGACGGTTTCCATATAAACTCGGAATTGTCACTTATAAATGCTTCCAAATTAAGTTATATGTTATTAATTCAGAATTCTGATAAATCAAGTCAGAATTATGAGATATAACACAATTGCAAGAAAATGAATAAAAATGCAAGTTCTAAACTGAAGAGTAAAATCTCAATTTAAGAAATGAAGTTAAATGTTTTCATTCCATGTCAATCAATCAATCAACCACTTATTTCTATAGCACTTTTAACAATACAGATTGTAGCAAAGCACTGAACATCTGCCATGTAAAAAACATTTGTGTTGTTGTGTACTAGCCTTGAATCCATAAGCAGCTGTGATCTGTGTGTTTGTAGTTAATAACGCTGGCGTGGGTCTGGTGGGACCGCTCGAGGGTCTCAGTTTGGATGACATGATGAAGGTGTTCCAGACTAATTTCTTCGGTGCGGTTCGCATGATTAAAGAGGTGATGCCCGACATGAAGAGGAGACGCTCTGGACACATCCTCATCATCAGCAGTGCGATGGGTCTGCAGGGTAAACTCTGAGCGTTCATTCACTCAATATAATTATTTTCCTTTTGTGGAGTTTTAGACTCCTTCCTTGAGGATTATTGATAGTACTGAGCTGATAGACTCTTCATGTCAATGAAAACCAGCGATCTGCTGAATGCAAACATCAAGTATATAAGTTATGTGAGATGTATGGATGTTGCTCTTCACAGGTGTGGTATTTAATGATGTTTACGCCGCGTCAAAGTTTGCCATAGAGGGGTTCTGTGAGAGTCTGGCCATCCAGCTGCTCAAGTTTAATGTCACGTGAGTTTCACTGTGTTTGCTTTTTATCTTCTCATTTACTTTTACTGTCACTTGATGTACTCTGGCTGCGTTCCACTCCATTTCTGACACACAACTTCGCTGCCATTATAAGTATACAGTTCTGGATTTTTGTGACGAATCTCTTGTGATGTTGTTAAGTTGTTCAGCTCTGTTAATGATGGAGGTGTGTTTGTCTGCCTGTCAGTATGTCAATGATCGAGCCCGGGCCCGTACACACTGAGTTTGAGATGAAGATGTTTGCAGACGTTTCTAAGAAAGAATATATCGGCACGGATCCAGAGACGCTCCACCACTTCAGGACCTTCTACCTGCCGAGTGCAGCAAACATCTTCCAAAGCCTGGGCCAAACACCCGTAGACATCGCCAAGGTCAGGAATCATGTCAATTGGGCCCTGCTCAAATCAGATAAAAATAAATTCCATTTTTTATTAATTTGAATTGAATTCAAATCAATCGATTATCAATTCAGTTGGGTTCAATAACTGTTTAAACTTAATCAAATATGGCATGAGTTTATTTAATCTATAAAGCAGCTCTGGAGAAGGCAATCGATCGAAAGTCATTTGAAAATATCCATACAACCAATTACATAATGAAACAACATGAATTCAATTTCAGTTTATCAGAATACATCATATAGGCAAATCAAGAAATTATTAATTATAAATTATTAACAGGACGCAGGCTTTCCATCCAGTAATGTCTACAAATATCCAATAACAGTAAATGAAAGACAGTTCCCTTTCAGTCGGTCACTATGACGTCACGTCGGTGACCGACGAATAGGAATTTCGCTTCGAGATGCCAAACAAACTCTGCGTGTATTCAAACACGCCAATGATTTTCGTTGGCATACGCTGATTAGGATCAGCTGAACCTAATCGCCTTGCGAGTATAAGTAGGTCAGGTGCGTTGTTGGATGTGGCCGTTACCTGATGCCAACGGACAGTCACGAACACTGTCTAACATGCCTGGGCATTCAGCATGCTAGAGGGGCATTCGTGGATGGTTCATGTTCCTCTTGTGGGAAGATGACTATCTCGTAGCTGCGGACCAGACTGAATTACATGGCCCTATCCCGCTTCTGCGATCTGAAGCTCACGCTGGCAGTGACTGCGGAGCTTCCACTTCCGGGAGTGGTGGGGCCAGTCTGGTTGTGACAGTGAGTAACTCTCCAGGGAGAGCGCCCTCTGTCACGCACGCTCCGACACTGCCTGAGCTTCCATTGGGGCAAACGGAAACGGTGCTGGATGTAACCTTTGGGGATCCCCCTGACGATCTGTCGGTTACTGCATCGGGAGGAGAGTACGGTTCTGGAGATGAAGTATCTGGGCCCGGAGCGGCGTCCGATGGACGCTCAACCGTACCGTGATGCAACTGTGTCCGCAGGCTTCTACTTCCTGGCAGGGTAACCCGGGCCTGTAGGCATTCATCCGCCCTGGTCAATGATGCTTATAAGGCTTGTGGTGACGCTGCGTCATCTGTACACGCTATGGAGTTGTTGCAGGTTCATCAGGCCAAGGCACCTAAAGCACTGCACAAGGGTGGCCATGACTCAGAAGTTCTTTCAGAGCTTCGTGCTGCGACGGACCTCGCGCTACGTGCGACGAAGGTTACGGTGCGTGCCCTGGGTCGTGCGATGTCCACTATGGTGGTCCAGCAGCGCCATCTGTGGCTGTGTCTTGCTGACATGCGCGATGCAGACAAGGTTAAATTCTTGAATGCACCCGTGTCACAGACCGGCCTCTTCGGCGACGCTGTGGAGACGTTTGCCCAGCAGTTCTCCGCCGCCCAGAAGCAGACAGAGGCTATCCGTCACGTCTTGCCGCGACGTCCAGCTGCTGCCTCAACCCAGACGCCGCAGGGCGCCCCCCTGTGGACAGGCGACCCAGGGATGGAAGAAGTAGCTCTTCAGGATATAGATGCACCACTCCCTCCTCCGGAGGAGGGCTGGATGGAGATCTTCTCCTCTGTTCACAGACAGCCGCTAGCTTCAGGGCTAGTGGTACCGAAAACCTTGACAAAAGAGCAAATTTCTTCCTCCCTGGGTCCCCTGATGGGATGAGGTGTTGTGGACAGGTCTGTGAAAGAGCTTTTGTTACACACTCATTCTCCTCTCATTTCAGGCAGCAGCCAGAATGCAGGGAGCACACCGACTTCCAGCCCAGCTACTGCCGGGATGAAGGCAAGATGCACACACATGCACGATATACACATGCAGGCCTCCCTCCGAACCGGCTCAGAGATGCTCGGACAGGACCCCTGCGTCCAAGTCTTGAATCGAGCTATTCACCGGCTTCCGTTCAAGATGTTGAAGCCGAAACGCATTTTTGAATGCATCAGTCCCCAGGATTGGTTTGCAGCAATCGACCTGAAGGACGCATACTTCCATGTCTCAATCCTTCCGAAACGCAGGCCATTCCTTATTCGGCTGTGTTGAAGCCGAAACGCATTTTCGAATGCATCAGTCCCCAGGATTGGTTTGCAGCAATCGACCTGAAGGACGCATACTTCCATGTCTCAATCCTTCGGCCATTCCTGAGGTTCGCGTTCGAAGGTCAGGCGTATCAGTATCGTGTCCTTTCCTTAGGGCTCTCCCTGTCGCCCCGTGTCTTTACCAAAGTCGCGGAGGCTGTCCTGACTCCGCTCAAGGAGAAAGGGGTTCGTATCCTGAAAAACCTCGACGACTGGCTGATACTAGCACAGTCCAGGGCTCAGTTGTGCGAACACATGGACCTGGTGTTACAACACCTCAGCCTGTTGGGGCTTCGGGTCAACCGAGAAAAGAGCAAACTTTGTCCGGTGCAGAGGATCTCTTTTCTCGGGATGGAGTTGGACTCGGTCGCCCAAACAGCGCGACTCACAGAAGAGCGTGCTCAGTCTCTGCTGACCTGCTTGAATACGTTCAAGTCCAGGAACGTGGTCCCACTGAAAATGTTTCAGAGGCTCTTGGGGCATATGGCAGCAGCTTCGGCGGTAATCCCGTTAGGACTGCTCCATACGAGACTGCTTCAGCATTGGCTTCACGATCGAGTCCCGAGGTGGGCGTGGAAGAGCGGCTCACTGCGGGTCCAAGTGACTCCGGCCTGTCGCCTTGCCCTCTCCCCGTGGTCAGATCTAAGTTCCTTTGGGCAGGAGTGCCCCTGGAACCGGTCTCCAGGCATGCTGTGGTATTCACGGATGCCTCCACCACCGGTTGGGGTGCCACGTACAACAGGCATGCAGTCTCAGGGGTCTGGACGGAACCCCAACTGCATCGGCACATCAATTGCCTCGAGTTGCTACCAGTTTGTCTCACCCTGGGTCATCTCAAAGAGCACCTACGGAGCTGTCACGTTCTGGTCGTACGGACAACACATCGACCGTAGCGTACAGGGTCAGGGTGGACAAGGAGCAGGTCCTGCTGGTAGCCCCTTACTGGCCCACCAGGACTTGGTTCCCGAACTCTTGCTCCTTGTGACAGTCCCATCCTGGCCGAATCCTCTGAGGAAGGATCTACTGACTCAGAGACGGGGCACCCTTTGGTACCCGCGCCCAGATTTGTGGAAGCTCCACATCTGGACCCTTGAAAACGGGACACGGAGGTTCTAGGTGATCTACCTCAAGGGGTAGTTGACACCATTTCTTCTGCGAGAGCGCCTTTAACAAGAGCTGCCTATGCGTTGAAATGGAACCTG
>JAUCMU010000001.1:24586433-24603040 GCA_032275025.1 Enteromius treurensis
CACTCTTCAGCAGTGACGGTCAGCACACACACACACACACACACACTCTTCAGCAGTGACGGTCAGCACACACACACACACACACACACACACTCTTCAGCAGTGACGGTCAGCACGCTGTAATGGTGTTTGTCATTGGTGTGTGTGTGTGTCTCGTTCAGCTGCCGGTGCCTCGGCTCTGTCTCCGTCCGCTCCTGTGTCTCTCCCGCTCTTCTTCACGCGCGTGTATCACTCCGATCCTGTCGAAGCACAGACGTTCCTGCAGCGCTGTGTGAGCATGCTGGGATACGGAGAGCAGGATCTGCAGGCGGTGATGGAGATCAGGCGTGCTGTGGAGGGGGAGGCGGAGTCTGGTGTTGACAGACAGGACCTCTGCAAGCGCTTCATACACCTGGACCAGCCCGAGGATGGGCGGAGCAGAACACTCCTGCAGTACATACAGGTGAGAGACGAGCCGCTGGTGAGTGACTCCCCGAGGGTCCAGCTGTGCTGAGTGTGTGTGTGTGTGTGTGTGTGTGTGCAGGATCTGGTGGACGGGGAGCAGCTGGTGGAGGTGGGTGCTCTCTCGCAGAGGCTGGTGTGTGCGGAGGCTGCATCTCATTGGCTGTTACAGAGCAGATGTGGGAGTATGCAGATGCAGCAAACGTCGCCAGCAGAAAAAAGCCCCACCCTCGACTCCACCCACAACACACAACCACCTACTAGGAGACGAACCCTGGAATCAGAATTAATTGAAACAGTCGCTGTAGAACCCGTCTCCACGGACACAGCTGTCAATCAAACCGTCCCCACAGACACAGCTGAGAGTCGGCCTGTTTCCATGGAGACTGATGCTGAGGAAGTGGTTGCTATGGAGGGGGCTGTCCCGAGAGATGACAGAGCATCAGAACAGCATATGTCAGATGACAAAGGGGCGGAGTGTAACACAGACCCCGCCCCTTCTCCGATGGAAGGTGTGTGTTTGGAGGTGTTGTGTCTCAGGTGTGTGTGCGCGTGCGCTGATGTCTGCTGTTGTGGTTTCAGGTGGAGCTGAAGGAGCTGATCAGGGCACACGGTGAGTCGCACAGATCTCTGGGATGCTCGGTGGAATCTAGAAAAGGCTTTGGTTTGTGTTGTGAGGTGTGGTCTGGGTCTGTGATGCAGTGCTCTTCTCTCTGTGTCAGCGGGTCGGTGCGGTTCGTCAGCCGGCCGTGGCGTGTGGTGGACGGCTCTCTCAACCGGCCCGTGTGTAAGGGCATGCTGGAGTCAGTGCTGCTGCACGTGATGTCCAGCCCGGCTCTGCTGGAGTCTGAGCTGCTGCAGCACTACGCTCAGGTGCTTCAGCCCGTGGTGGTGCTGGACCTGCTGCAGGTGAGCCTCTCGCCTGCCCAAAAATCATTAGGATATGAAGTAAAGATCGTGTTCCATGAAGATATTCAGTACAAAACTTTCTAAGACTGTCACCTGAACATCTTTAAAGGTGATTTTAATGTTTTAGCTCCTTCAGATTTAGTAGTTTCTCAGACACAATATGTCCTCTCCTAACAAACCAGACGGCAATGAAAGATTCAGCTTTCAGATGATGTGTAAATCTTAGTTTCAGAAAACGGACAGATTTCTAGCACAGTTAATCCTGTCTGCCGGTAAACCACCCATGGCTATATCAGGTGTGTGTGTGTGTGTCAGGTCCTGGTGGATGTGGGCTGTGTGAGGAAGCGCTACACTGTCCAGCAGAACAAGCCATCGCTCTTCTCCAAGCCCAGAGCGCCGCAGGTCAAAGGTCAGACCGAGGTCAGTCTGAGGGATTCTGGGACGGTGTTCTACGAGCCGACGGTGGACTGTGTGCTCAGACTGGCACGGCTCTTTCCTCACGAGCTCAACTGGAACAAATGGGTGCAGCTGTGTCTGCGCGCGTGATGCTGTAATATCACCTGCTTCTGTTCAGAGACGTGTTTCTGGAGCAGCCAGCTAAAGCGAAAGGAAGAGCACGGAGAGATTAACGAGAGGAAGAGAAGGGATGATGTTCACACTCTGGGAAAAAGCTTTATTTTGGACATTTTTGGAGGCTAATGTACATTTAAACTGTGTTTCTTTCTTATTAATAAAGCGTGTGCAAGAGCTTGTGTTCTAGAGTGAAAATCAATCAGACACGACACAGACACTTCTGCAGACTTCTCTTCAATCAAATTTATTCAGATTTCCACCGTCTCATTTCTTCTGGTCACAAAGTAAACCCCCGAGCAGGATTCTTCTTCAGAAGTCTTGAGTGGAGGAGGAAGTTCTGTCGTTCCTCACCGTCCGCGGCGTCAGCTTCAGTTTGATGGGCTCTTTAGGGGCCAGTAGACCGTTAAAGCTGAGCTCCAGCGGGATCTGAGAGGAAGATCAGTGTGAACGTGTCAGCTTCATCTGTACAGCAGCGTTGATGCTAATGTTTACAGGCTTACAGCTGAGCTAAGTCTACAGATTAAACCCGAGAAGTCTTTAGTTCATTAAATGTTGCATGCACTGCAGAAAATGATTAAACATCCTCAAATAAGACACATTCGACATTGTTTTCTTATAACCCCAAAACAACTCGCCCCACCTCAACAGGAATACAAGCACCCACCTTTCCATACTTACATGTTCACTTTACAATTTACACTTGCATAAATTAAAAAAAGAATTGAATAAAACATGAACATATTAGTCACAGACGGTATGCCCAATTAGAAGTCATTGATACGATATTCATGTTTGTTCCCAGAGTCTCTCGAGTGGATATATTCCGAGTTCAACACTCCTTGAGCATGTCCGACATGCATCCAATAACTTCTTTCCAAAAACACAGTATTTTTTGACCTTCCCAAAGGTAATGACATCTGCCTTTCTCATCCGCACAGTTAGAGCTTTTCTGACTGTCCAAGTAAATTGGGAAAGTAGTTTAGGTTCCTCATAAAACACATTTGGTAATGGGAGAGTCTGAAAATATTACAAAAGCATGGGTAGAATAGACCTTTTTATTATGTTAATTCATCCGATCGTAGATATATAATTAATATCTCGCTAATACTGTCCATCAAGGGTTCATCATTTATTGGGATTATTTTACTAAGGTTGGGAGGGATTTCACTTGAATGACTGAAACCATCTGTAGTTGTTATGATGGGATTTGTGTCTTTATTCCTTATTAAGAAACAGTAAAACTGACTTGGAATTCAATTCATCTCATCATATTAGGAATACTGCTTTTCAGATTTGTCAGAAAATATATAATATCATCTGTGAATAAAGAAATAGGATGTTTTAATAGCTGATATTCCTCTCACTGCCATGGCTAAGGGTTCGACCGCCTGTCCTGGCGTGCATCTACAGACCGCATCGCTGTGTCTCTTCCTTTATATTTAATATATCTGTGTGTTCTGTTCCCTTCGGTTCATTCCTAAGTTTGTCTTTATTACAAAATAAACCTTCAAAAAGGTCTTAAATTTAACTTAGAACTCGCTGAACCCTGTGTGTTGATCGGTTTAGAGCTGGCCAGACCAGTATAGATGAGGGTCTAAACAATGAGCTTGTGTAGAGCTGTAGTGGTCTCACCTGAGTCTGGTCACACACGGAGACGTCGAACCTCTGCAGGATCTCCACGATGGCCAGCTTCATGGTCACCTGAGCAAACCTCATCCCGATGCAGTTCCTGGGCCCCAGACCGAAGGGCATGTACATGTAGGGGTCGATGGACTCCTTGTTGTCTTTAGTGAACCTGGGAATGAGGCAGAAGCAGTTACTCTGAAGAACCACTGAGGTGTTTTAGAGGAAACCCATGTGTTTATGTGGCTCTAGTCCACTGCAGTGCTGGGTTAATGACTGACCTCTCGGGTTTGAAGCTCTCCGGGTCGCTCCAGTAATCTGGGTCTCTGTGGAGGGCGTAGGTCGGGACCATCACCACCATGTTTTTCGGGATGAGGAGGCCGTTGATCTCCACCGTTTTCTTACAGATCCGCTCGAGTCGACCAGCGACGGGAAACAGCCGGAGAGACTCGTTCAGCGCCGCATCCAGATAGTCCATGTTCATGACTCCTTCATAGTCCACCGGAGCCTTCAAGACAACGCAGAGGTTAACCCTTCAAACGCTTCACACTTCCCAGAAGGCAATGTGTAATCTGAATGTGAAACTAAAATAGTGAAAAGTGTGGTAAATAGTGAATGTGGCCCAAATAGTGCCGACCAAATGTTGGTCAGCTTTGGCAAAATGTGTCAGAATCAACAAAGGCTGATTAGGGTGTAAACCAAATGTGGACCGGGTATATTAAAAACATATCTGGGCCAGTCTTGGTAAACATACAGCACAATGAGCACTGGCTAATGAGCCTGTGAGCCTATAAAGTGGCCTGCATATAAAATGACAAATATTGGCCGAATAATCATTAACATTTTGGGCCACTTTTGGAAAATATATGGCAAATTTAATGCCACAGCCAAAACGCCACCATTCCATGCAGCATGTTGGGGTCACACGAAGAATGTGGGGAAGATCAATGATAAAAATGAACTGAGGCCCACAATAGGGCTAGTTTTGGATGCCACCCAAACGCCGTCATTCTGTATTATTTATTTTTCATGGCACACATGTGGCCCAAATCTTGTGTGGACCACCCACACGCCATCATCCTTCACAGTATGTGGGCTGGAGCAAGATGTTGGGTCTGGGACAGAATTATAATCAATGAGGCCTAGATTTGGACCAGTTCTGCTTTAATTGGTTTATTCATGGCTGGGAAACAGTAGCATACTGTCCACGTCCCATGATTCCATCTGGTATAAATGGGCAGGATGAAAGTGTAAGGTGTGAGCCAGATCTGGGCCTCAAGAGTTTTGCTGGTTTATAGTTTGAGTTCTCTGAGCTCTACCTTATTAGGGAAGACCTCATCGATCTCCTCCTGCAGTTTCTTCATGGCCTCTGGGTTGGTTGCCAGATTGTAGAAGAAGAAGGACAGAGTGCTGCTGCTGGTCTCGTACCCGGCGAAGATGAAGATCATGGACTGAGAGAGGATCTCGTGGTCGCTCAGACCTGCACAAGATATATCCTGGTATAAATGGTGTCTTTTTACAGAATCAAACAGGTTCTTATAAACTTATGATTTCTTTTGATGAAATACATCATGGTACATGGTACAAGTGCATATGGGTTTGAGAGAAAGTAGAGCTACAAAAGCACTGCTAATATAAGATAACTACATGGGATAGGTTGGAGATAGGTTCACAGTTAGTACCTAGTTATTGTAATTATAATAAGAACACAGTATGTGCATCAGGAACGGGACTGCTACCCAACACCTTTAGTTAAACATTGCTAGTAATCACCAAAGAGTGTTTGAAATAACTTCTGAACGTGATCCAGTGTGGGTTTTGGTTTAATGACGAGGCGGAAATATTTAGTAACATTTTAGAGGAATTTTATAGGGACGACGCAATGAAAACTTCTGTGGGGCACACAAGAAAAGTAATGTAACTATTACTGTTGCTAGAAAATAATAAGTAATAATTTTACTTTAAAAGGAGTAACTAGTAATGAGTAATATATTACATTTTCTGAGTAAGTAGCCCAACACTGGCCAATAGGTGGCGATGTGCTACACACCAGTGCTGCCAGGTTTCTCAAGGAGCTGGGCTACTTTAACACTCCGCCTGCGGGATGTTTTTCTTGTCTGCAGGTTGATGGGACCCCAATAACATGATATTTAGCCCCTAAATATGACTTTTATCAGGGGAGCCCTGCCAAAAAGCATGTTTTTTACCCCACCAGAATGCAAATTTCAACGGGAATCCCCCTGAAAAGTGATTGGGCTAGTTTTACTGAGAAAACCTGGCAACCTTGATGCGCACATAAACACATTCCTGTGGCTTGAATGCATGTGGTTAAGATTTTGGGTTTTTTATTCATTTAATTTTTTTGTAATTTATAATAATGAGAGAATTATGGTATTGCTTTTAAAAGCTTGCACTTTATTATCACATGTTTTTAGGCTCCAAAAGGCCTTGGTCAGGTAAAGGACAACCATGAAAACTCATAATGTAGCACTTCCTGAGAGAGGCTCCGCCCACATACTCTTCTGATTGGCTGAGAATCGTGAGAGATTTGGTTTAAGACAAATCACTGGAGAGAAGGCATCTGAATGTGAAAGGCCTTCACCTTTCCCTGAGTGCTCATCGTCGCTTCTGTTCTCCGGCTTCCCTGCGGTCTGAGAATCAACCATCAGCTGCAGGAAGTCCACTCGCTTCTACAGGAAGTGGGAACACGCTCTAGTTAAAGCCTCGCGTCTGTCTGTTTGTGTGTGTGTGAAGTGTTGTACCTTCTTGTGGTCCTTGGCCACTCTTTCAGACTTGATCTTCTTTAGGGCAGCGTAGAAGAAATCAGTCACAGTTGTCGGGAACAAGGCATACTCCATTTTCTCCAGGATAGGAATGATGAATGGAAATAAAGCTAGTGAAGAAAGGGTCAGAAAGTTTTCTTTGCTGAAGTGACATTCAGAATTGACTGGACTAGTCAAGCTGTTTACCGATGAACAGAAACAGGGGCTTCAGGAAGTCAAACTTCAGCATTTTCTTGATGTTGGTCACAAATGGGTCTTTGGGGTTGTTGAGGGAGTCGATGTCGACGCTGAACGCTGTGCTGGTCACCACGTCCATACTGTACGCCCCGAAGAACCTGACCACATTCAGACCACAGAGAGCTGAGGCTCCTTCAGTCTGTCATCTGACCTACAGTCGTCTGATGTGCGTTTATGACCATCATCAGAAAACCGTAACATTTTGTTTCAAGGTGTCCTTATTACACACTACATTTTACTATAATAACAACAAATGATGCATTATTGCATGTCAGTAACCATAAGATAAACCCTAATCCCAACCATAGAGTAAGTCCATGTAGTTACTTAAAATTACTTTTACAAGGACACCCTTACATAAAGTGTGACTCAAAGAACGATGAAACAACAGATGCTAAGAAACATGCTGATTATTGATCCAGAAAACATGAAGCTAGTATGTATTTATATTAAATACACAGTTTTAGGGACGTCTGTCTGATGACAGATATGTACATGTGTTTCAGCAGTTCTCCCATGCTCTCTCTGTTTGTTCATTTCACTGCTGTTACTTTACCCCGGTGATCTGAGAGGTTATAAATGCTTGTTAGTGAGATATCTGAGCACCTTTGCTCTGGTGATTATAGTCATTATTCTTATCTTTTCAGATAACAAGAAGCCATGATATTAGTAAGACTTACTCTTTAATATCCACGGCTTCCTCTCGCGTCGATGTTTTCCCCAGATTATCAACCAGAATATGAGAGTGAGTCTTCATGATGCCAAACATCTAGAGCGAGGAACGGCGGAATATCATCATCAACATCTTCATCATCAACTTTTCTAAATCAGTAATGTCTGGACATTGCTCCTGGTAATGCCTTTTTCATATTTTAGTTAATCAAACACACACACAAACTTCAGTTTCATTGGTTCTCTAGGTCAATTTTTTTTTCTTTCTCTGAATGTGTTTGTTTGTTCAAGGATTTGTTCAGATAAGGGTTTAAATGACTTGTTATGTGATCGAAAACAGATGATGCATCAATAAATCCTGATGTGAATCATTTGCTCTGTGCATGAATCACTCTGTAGTTCAAATCTGAGTCATTTTACAACTTGAGCTGAAATCCTGCCAGTACTGTAACATGTGATCATTAGAGATATTCTGTTAGAACACTATTAAAGCATGAGAACGATACAGAGAAAGATAGTATGATACAGCATCAGTAGATCAGTTCAGCTCTAGTGTGGGTTTCTCTCTTAGACGGCTGAGGGTTTATCTGTGGCAGTATCAAACAGAAGAGGACATGTATGTGTGAGTGAATCCAGACTCACAGACCTCCTTTAGCCTCCCGCTGGTGAAGGAGGGCGAGAGGACGCTGCGGATCCTCCTCCAGTCGTCGTCTTCAACGATGGACACGGCGTCATATAGCGGCCCGTTCAGTTCAAAGTTCTGACCACAAACACAAACTGTTCTATCAGCCCGGAAACATTATAATGATGCATATGTATTATTATTAGAAAGTTCCTCTGTATTTTATAAAGCCCCAAAGTGGACATGGTGATAGAAAGGAAATTGTTTGCAAAACTATCGCAAATATAATCTTTCCTTTCTGGCGTCCAGCGCGATCCATCGCTCCACATTCAGGGAAGATCAAATCAGTAATTGACGAGGCTGATTTAATTTCAGAATGGAGATGATTTTACCCGTCTGTTGGTGAAGAGAGAGTAGCATTCTTTAATCAGGATGGTTTTGATGATGGATTGGTCCATGATGCACAGAACGGGCTGCCTCGCATCGTAGATACTGCAAGAAAAATCTTTTCATTTCAGAAAAAAGATTTCTGCTTCTCAACTGTTCTAAACATGAATTGACTGGAACTGTGTAAATGATTCGCCGTCTGTGATGTGATTCATCACAAACAGCAAAAGCTCTTAAAAAACTGAATTTCAAACATGTTTATCATTTCATTGTTATCGAATCATTTCTGTTTCTTGTGAAACAGATGTTCTGATTCTTTCATAGCTTCATCCGATAGTCTCTGACTCACCCCCAGACTCGTCCATACTTCTTGAAACACTCCAGATCGAAAATATGAACGCCCTGAAAAAGCAGGTTATGTAAAGAGTCAGTACAGACACTGGGAGCGCTGAAGTGTGCTGGAGTTCATTCATTCACTAGAGTGGATGAATCGTTAATCAAGTCAGACTGCAGGAGCTCATCACAGGTCAGTCAAACTCATGCTGTGTGTGCTTAAACACACTTCTTACCTTTCTATATTCCAGCATCGTTCCGAAGAACGGCAGGGCTTTGGGTCCCGGGATGCCCAGCTTCTTGAAGACACCATGAGGCCAGGATCCATACCTGGAAAGGACATCAGAACATTTTAAAACAGATGCCATGACATCAGCTACTGCTGCGTGTTCTTCTGCTACTGTGGTGCGTTCATGTCAAACACTATGTTTAATGAATCCTTCTCAAACAGAAATATATAAGCCCAAGGGACGTGTTTGGGGTGGAGTGTAACAAGAAAAGAGGAGGGAGTGAGAGCGACATTTCTAAAGTTCTCGATCACAACAACAACAACAACAAAAAACCCAGCTACAAAGCCTTTTCTGCACTAGCTGCGGTCACTGTTATATCTAGATGATAGGGCTGCAGCTCCTCTCAATTTCAGAATAACTTTGTTAACAACTTTTGAATATAGGTGAGAAATAAACAGATTGGTCGCTCAATTCCTGCATCGTCCTCTTGGACCAACACATTGCCTGGCTTCACTTGCTGGGATCCATCAGGATTTGAAGTTTTTTTTGATCCTGGGTGCCAACTAGATGGGTTCCGAGGTTAGTATAGCGTCTTAACTGTATCAAATACATTCTGGCAAGATTTGGACCAAACTAAGAGTGCTTTAGACTTAAGGAGGTCCGTAAGAGGGGCAACAACAGGGATAAAACCCCACTAGACCAGGGGTCACCAAGTTAGGTCTTGGAGGGTTGGTGTCTTGCAGAGTTCAGTTCAGTTTAGTAACCAACTTCCTCTGGTCAACACAGTCCAGTATGCTTGGTAAAGAAAAGGATTTCAGTTTTGTGACCAAATTTAGTTTCTTATAGTCTGTACAAAAACAAAAAGTACCGTCAGATTTCTTGACCAACAGACAAGGCAAGAATCAGCAAGAGGAGAAGGGTTCTGCCCATTTATACTGGACCTCTTTTTTCCAAAGTCTAACATTTATTCAGTGGGACAAAAATGTCAGCAGATAGATCTCCACATCTCTGTCATGCTCCAACACAATAGTTTGTGTGAATGCATCGGAGAACAACTCTGAACACTCAGATAAGCAATGAGCAAAGTGAACATCATACGTGGCTACCAGATTTTGCTTTTACTGCCACTTTGTTATCACTGCCTGACAGCAACACGAGTCCATCAGAAAACCCTGCTGTTTTGACACAACCTGCACCAGTGTGTACCTGAGTAGAACTCGGATAACACACATGGACATGACATTTCTGTTAAAAAATGTGTTACACTTAAACACACATAATTGCATGTATTGTTCCAATTTCACATTCCATGTTTTTATTTCATAGGTCAATATTCATAAGGTCATGTTCAAGAAGAAGAAGACTTTCTAGACAAGCAAAAAATTCTAGTCTTGTTTTCAGAAAAAAATCCAAATTAAGTAAATAACAAGCAAAATAATCTGCCAAAGAAATCTTGTTTTCTGCATGAAATACTATTATTTTACTTACCCCATTGGTTGGAGATAATATAAAAAAAATCATGAATGCAATGTAAAAAATCGAATTCAGTGTATGCAGATAAAACGAGTTCTTCAGTTTATCAGTGTCACTTACATGTAGAGAAGCGCCACAAACAGCATGAGCAGAGCCCATGTTTCAGCGGAGAACAACAGACCGGAGCTCATGGTTTCTGCTCCGGGATGCTCAGACTAAGTCTATAGAATGACCGCCGCTCTATACTGCACTCAGATTACAGATTAACCAATGGAGAAGAGCCTCACAAACCCTCCCACAGCATCACACTGACCTCTGACCCCACGCACGATCACTGCTGTGTTTCTTCTGCTGGCTTCACTGCAAAGCAGAGCTCAACTCATCGAGCCCACCACAAAGACAAACCACATGAACCTGCTAAGATCCGCGATTCGTTGATTACTCAGAAACAAACTGTGAACGAGCAGCATCTGATCCACTGCTGTAGTATTAGGAGCTGAAGATGACTCGAGTCTGTAATGTTAGATTGCAGCTCCCTGCTCACTGAGCTGATGCGTATTTCTCTTATTTAATCTCAAGGATGTAGTTGCATTAGAATGTGGCACATTCAAGGTGCTGCTAGTTTTATTAGCTCAGATGTGTGTGTTTTGCTTAATGTTATTCTATTGGACTAAAACGTACTGTCACAACTTATTTACAAGCATTTGTATTTTTGAGGATTTTTTTTTATCAGCTTGCTTTTTTTTAATTAAAAAGCATAATTTGTGGATTATTTGAAGAAATAAAAAATGCACTGTTTATAACAGTTTGTTTTGAGATGCTTATCTTGTAGAAAATGGCAAAAAGCCACATTGTAGTGCTCAAAATCAAAAAGATTTACAACGATTGACAAAAAGTTTTATTTGGCAGTAATACAGCATCATTTTATCTTTGTATGCAGAATTATCATTTAAATTCTGTATGACTGTGCACCAGAGTCTCTTGCAGCCAAGACACATTGAAAGTGATATAAGGTTGCGTTGAATACAGTCACAGACATCACACACACATCAGATACATATCTGCAGACTTTAATTGATTTGATACATATCATATTTCTATTTTATTTTTCTTTAGAGGTTAACCTCATCCTATCTCTTAATCTTCACAAAGTAAAACCCTAAACTATGAATCCAATGGCATCATCTTTCCACTCTCAGAAAGTCCCAGATGACAGCAGAATCTGTCCAAAAAGTAAAGCAAGTTACTGATCCAGACCCAGAGAATCCTCTTCACTGAAGACTAGACATAACATCTGTTCTTTTATTTTAAAAGACCGTTCAGACCTCCTCCTCGGACTGACAGAGAAGCGCACAGCAGACGAGCTGCTCTACTGTGTGGTGTTGTTGCAGATATCTTTTGAGAGGGAAACCTTCCGTGGCTTCAGCTTGAGTTTGATGGGCTCTTTGGGAGAAAGGAATATGTTGATGTCGAGCTCTAGAGGAACCTGTGAAGAGCAAGAGAAAGTCAGAGTGAGTGAAGGATCGCAGTCCTGGTGTAAGATCACGAGCAGGATCCGTCTGCTCACCTGAGTCTGGTCACACACGGAGACGTCGAACCTCTGCAGGATCTCCACGATGGCCAGCTTCATGGTCACCTGAGCAAACCTCATCCCGATGCAGTTCCTGGGCCCCAGACCGAAGGGCATGTACATGTAGGGGTCGATGGACTCCTTGTTGTCTTTAGTGAACCTGGGAATGAGGCAGAAGCAGTTACTCTGAAGAACCACTGAGGTGTTTTAGAGGAAACCCATGTGTTTATGTGGCTCTAGTCCACTGCAGTGCTGGGTTAATGACTGACCTCTCGGGTTTGAAGCTCTCCGGGTCGCTCCAGTAATCTGGGTCTCTGTGGAGGGCGTAGGTCGGGACCATCACCACCATGTTTTTCGGGATGAGGAGGCCGTTGATCTCCACCGTTTTCTTACAGATCCGCTCGAGTCGACCAGCGACGGGAAACAGCCGGAGAGACTCGTTCAGCGCCGCATCCAGATAGTCCATGTTCATGACTCCTTCATAGTCCACCGGAGCCTTCAAGACAACGCAGAGGTTAACCCTTCAAACGCTTCACACTTCCCAGAAGGCAATGTGTAATCTGAATGTGAAACTAAAATAGTGAAAAGTGTGGTAAATAGTGAATGTGGCCCAAATAGTGCCGACCAAATGTTGGTCAGCTTTGGCAAAATGTGTCAGAATCAACAAAGGCTGATTAGGGTGTAAACCAAATGTGGACCGGGTATATTAAAAACATATCTGGGCCAGTCTTGGTAAACATACAGCACAATGAGCACTGGCTAATGAGCCTGTGAGCCTATAAAGTGGCCTGCATATAAAATGACAAATATTGGCCGAATAATCATTAACATTTTGGGCCACTTTTGGAAAATATATGGCAAATTTAATGCCACAGCCAAAACGCCACCATTCCATGCAGCATGTTGGGGTCACACGAAGAATGTGGGGAAGATCAATGATAAAAATGAACTGAGGCCCACAATAGGGCTAGTTTTGGATGCCACCCAAACGCCGTCATTCTGTATTATTTATTTTTCATGGCACACATGTGGCCCAAATCTTGTGTGGACCACCCACACGCCATCATCCTTCACAGTATGTGGGCTGGAGCAAGATGTTGGGTCTGGGACAGAATTATAATCAATGAGGCCTAGATTTGGACCAGTTCTGCTTTAATTGGTTTATTCATGGCTGGGAAACAGTAGCATACTGTCCACGTCCCATGATTCCATCTGGTATAAATGGGCAGGATGAAAGTGTAAGGTGTGAGCCAGATCTGGGCCTCAAGAGTTTTGCTGGTTTATAGTTTGAGTTCTCTGAGCTCTACCTTATTAGGGAAGACCTCATCGATCTCCTCCTGCAGTTTCTTCATGGCCTCTGGGTTGGTTGCCAGATTGTAGAAGAAGAAGGACAGAGTGCTGCTGCTGGTCTCGTACCCGGCGAAGATGAAGATCATGGACTGAGAGAGGATCTCGTGGTCGCTCAGACCTGCACAAGATATATCCTGGTATAAATGGTGTCTTTTTACAGAATCAAACAGGTTCTTATAAACTTATGATTTCTTTTGATGAAATACATCATGGTACATGGTACAAGTGCATATGGGTTTGAGAGAAAGTAGAGCTACAAAAGCACTGCTAATATAAGATAACTACATGGGATAGGTTGGAGATAGGTTCACAGTTAGTACCTAGTTATTGTAATTATAATAAGAACACAGTATGTGCATCAGGAACGGGACTGCTACCCAACACCTTTAGTTAAACATTGCTAGTAATCACCAAAGAGTGTTTGAAATAACTTCTGAACGTGATCCAGTGTGGGTTTTGGTTTAATGACGAGGCGGAAATATTTAGTAACATTTTAGAGGAATTTTATAGGGACGACGCAATGAAAACTTCTGTGGGGCACACAAGAAAAGTAATGTAACTATTACTGTTGCTAGAAAATAATAAGTAATAATTTTACTTTAAAAGGAGTAACTAGTAATGAGTAATATATTACATTTTCTGAGTAAGTAGCCCAACACTGGCCAATAGGTGGCGATGTGCTACACACCAGTGCTGCCAGGTTTCTCAAGGAGCTGGGCTACTTTAACACTCCGCCTGCGGGATGTTTTTCTTGTCTGCAGGTTGATGGGACCCCAATAACATGATATTTAGCCCCTAAATATGACTTTTATCAGGGGAGCCCTGCCAAAAAGCATGTTTTTTACCCCACCAGAATGCAAATTTCAACGGGAATCCCCCTGAAAAGTGATTGGGCTAGTTTTACTGAGAAAACCTGGCAACCTTGATGCGCACATAAACACATTCCTGTGGCTTGAATGCATGTGGTTAAGATTTTGGGTTTTTTATTCATTTAATTTTTTTGTAATTTATAATAATGAGAGAATTATGGTATTGCTTTTAAAAGCTTGCACTTTATTATCACATGTTTTTAGGCTCCAAAAGGCCTTGGTCAGGTAAAGGACAACCATGAAAACTCATAATGTAGCACTTCCTGAGAGAGGCTCCGCCCACATACTCTTCTGATTGGCTGAGAATCGTGAGAGATTTGGTTTAAGACAAATCACTGGAGAGAAGGCATCTGAATGTGAAAGGCCTTCACCTTTCCCTGAGTGCTCATCGTCGCTTCTGTTCTCCGGCTTCCCTGCGGTCTGAGAATCAACCATCAGCTGCAGGAAGTCCACTCGCTTCTACAGGAAGTGGGAACACGCTCTAGTTAAAGCCTCGCGTCTGTCTGTTTGTGTGTGTGTGAAGTGTTGTACCTTCTTGTGGTCCTTGGCCACTCTTTCAGACTTGATCTTCTTTAGGGCAGCGTAGAAGAAATCAGTCACAGTTGTCGGGAACAAGGCATACTCCATTTTCTCCAGGATAGGAATGATGAATGGAAATAAAGCTAGTGAAGAAAGGGTCAGAAAGTTTTCTTTGCTGAAGTGACATTCAGAATTGACTGGACTAGTCAAGCTGTTTACCGATGAACAGAAACAGGGGCTTCAGGAAGTCAAACTTCAGCATTTTCTTGATGTTGGTCACAAATGGGTCTTTGGGGTTGTTGAGGGAGTCGATGTCGACGCTGAACGCTGTGCTGGTCACCACGTCCATACTGTACGCCCCGAAGAACCTGACCACATTCAGACCACAGAGAGCTGAGGCTCCTTCAGTCTGTCATCTGACCTACAGTCGTCTGATGTGCGTTTATGACCATCATCAGAAAACCGTAACATTTTGTTTCAAGGTGTCCTTATTACACACTACATTTTACTATAATAACAACAAATGATGCATTATTGCATGTCAGTAACCATAAGATAAACCCTAATCCCAACCATAGAGTAAGTCCATGTAGTTACTTAAAATTACTTTTACAAGGACACCCTTACATAAAGTGTGACTCAAAGAACGATGAAACAACAGATGCTAAGAAACATGCTGATTATTGATCCAGAAAACATGAAGCTAGTATGTATTTATATTAAATACACAGTTTTAGGGACGTCTGTCTGATGACAGATATGTACATGTGTTTCAGCAGTTCTCCCATGCTCTCTCTGTTTGTTCATTTCACTGCTGTTACTTTACCCCGGTGATCTGAGAGGTTATAAATGCTTGTTAGTGAGATATCTGAGCACCTTTGCTCTGGTGATTATAGTCATTATTCTTATCTTTTCAGATAACAAGAAGCCATGATATTAGTAAGACTTACTCTTTAATATCCACGGCTTCCTCTCGCGTCGATGTTTTCCCCAGATTATCAACCAGAATATGAGAGTGAGTCTTCATGATGCCAAACATCTAGAGCGAGGAACGGCGGAATATCATCATCAACATCTTCATCATCAACTTTTCTAAATCAGTAATGTCTGGACATTGCTCCTGGTAATGCCTTTTTCATATTTTAGTTAATCAAACACACACACAAACTTCAGTTTCATTGGTTCTCTAGGTCAATTTTTTTTTCTTTCTCTGAATGTGTTTGTTTGTTCAAGGATTTGTTCAGATAAGGGTTTAAATGACTTGTTATGTGATCGAAAACAGATGATGCATCAATAAATCCTGATGTGAATCATTTGCTCTGTGCATGAATCACTCTGTAGTTCAAATCTGAGTCATTTTACAACTTGAGCTGAAATCCTGCCAGTACTGTAACATGTGATCATTAGAGATATTCTGTTAGAACACTATTAAAGCATGAGAACGATACAGAGAAAGATAGTATGATACAGCATCAGTAGATCAGTTCAGCTCTAGTGTGGGTTTCTCTCTTAGACGGCTGAGGGTTTATCTGTGGCAGTATCAAACAGAAGAGGACATGTATGTGTGAGTGAATCCAGACTCACAGACCTCCTTTAGCCTCCCGCTGGTGAAGGAGGGCGAGAGGACGCTGCGGATCCTCCTCCAGTCGTCGTCTTCAACGATGGACACGGCGTCATATAGCGGCCCGTTCAGTTCAAAGTTCTGACCACAAACACAAACTGTTCTATCAGCCCGGAAACATTATAATGATGCATATGTATTATTATTAGAAAGTTCCTCTGTATTTTATAAAGCCCCAAAGTGGACATGGTGATAGAAAGGAAATTGTTTGCAAAACTATCGCAAATATAATCTTTCCTTTCTGGCGTCCAGCGCGATCCATCGCTCCACATTCAGGGAAGATCAAATCAGTAATTGACGAGGCTGATTTAATTTCAGAATGGAGATGATTTTACCCGTCTGTTGGTGAAGAGAGAGTAGCATTCTTTAATCAGGATGGTTTTGATGATGGATTG
>JAUCMU010000001.1:24603140-24617809 GCA_032275025.1 Enteromius treurensis
AATGGAGATGATTTTACCCGTCTGTTGGTGAAGAGAGAGTAGCATTCTTTAATCAGGATGGTTTTGATGATGGATTGTTCCATGATGCACAGAATGGGCTGCCTCGCATCGTAGATGCTGCGGGAAACACAAATAGAAGGATTACTGGTAACACTTTACAATACGTCTACGCTAATAAGCATGAATTCATGCTAATGAGCAAATAATACTGGATTAATGTATAACTTATGATTATCTAATCTATTCATTAATGATTGGCACATTAGCAACTAATAAGGAGTCTGTCTGGTTAATATATTAGTTCATCTATGAATTGTTATCAATTAAATATCTCATTGTGGATTAATTTTATTACCTAATAGTGTTAATTAACTAGTTAATAATGTTGTGACTTTACTTGTTGAGGCACATCATTATTAACTCATCATTAAGTAATTGTAGTCATGTAGACATACATTTGCACAAATAATGTAGTAATTAATAATTTATTAATGCATATTATTTGACTATTTTGCCTGGAAGTTGAAATACAAGGCTTTGGCTGACTGTGGTAATTAACAAATTAATTAACACTATTAGTTAACAAATAAGTTATTAGGAAATTAATCCACAATGGCATATTTAACTGATAACAATTCATATATCAACTAATATATTAACTAGACAGACTCATTATTAGTTGCTAATGTGGCGAGTGTTAATAAATAGCTTAGAGAATCACGAGTTATACATCATTTCAGTATTATCTGCGCATTAGTTAAGCATAATAGTGCACACGTAATGTAAAGTGTTACCGGACTATTTAGTTCATGAGTTCATGTTTGAGTCAGTTCTGTTTTATTTGTGTCAGATGTTCTGAACTGATTCTTTCAGACTGATCTGTGAGGTTTCATCGGTTAGTCTCTCACTCACCCCCAGACTCGCCCATACTTCTTGAAACACTCCATATCGAAATTATGAAACCCCTAAAAGAGCGGAAACAAATGAGTTCACATCAAGAGACAAATCCAGCATATCCAGTCGTTAAGGAAATGTGTCCAAAGTTCAGTTTAACACCAAATCATGCTGCTTTAACACAAACACAACAGGTACCTTTCTGTATTCCAGCATCGTTCCGAAGAACGGCAGGGCTTTGGGTCCCGGGATGCCTAGCTTCTTGAAGATACCATGAGGCCAGGATCCATACCTGGAAATGACATCAGAACCGTGTGACAGATATATGTCATTGCAGATTTCGGGTGTTTAAAATGCTAGACCTCTGAAAAAGGACAATTCAGTCTAACGCGAGTCACTTACATGAAGAGAAGCGCCACAAACAGCACGAGCAGAGCCCATGTTTCTGTGGAGAAGTACAGACCGTAGCTCATGGTTCCTGCTCCGGGACGCTCAGACTATAGAGACACTGGCAGGAGCAGTAGCTTTATTCTGCTCTCAGATTACACATTAGCCAGCGGAGAATACAAAAACCGGTTTTGTTCAACCTTTGAACAGCCTCACAAACACAAGCACAGCGTCACGCTCACCTGTGACCAAACTCACTGTACCTTCATAACACAGACGGTTTTATTGCTCGTTTGTGGGCTGAAGCTTTCTGAGCTGAAGTCATCAATCCCATGGGCAAGACAAATCATGATTGTGTCTTCTGAGCAGTAGTGAGTTAAAATGGAGAGTGAATTGATCCCCTGGTTCTTCTCAGATGCATCTCTTCTTTGTGCTCTATTCTGTATGTTAGGTTTGGCTCGATGGTGACTATTACTTCTCCAACTGGGACAAACTAAAACCTACTCTGTCACCTGAGATATGAAAGTGCAGCATCAGATCTAAACGGTTTTCCTGTATGTAGAGCTGAAGTTTTGTGTGCTGCTGGATATATACGTTTTTAGTGACATCTGAATTATTTTATAGAGGGTTTTCGTTCTGACCCAGAGAGAGTTTCTTTTTCCCGATAATAGTTAATATTATCAGATGGGAGTAAAATATACTGACGGTATAACAAAGATGTTTCCTCCTCTTTTTGTAGTACTGTAGTGTTTTTGGTTCAAAATGAATGTCCTACAAAAAACTAGCTTATAAATCTCTTGTTATATTATCATCTCAATTTTCACAATTGGCTGTAGTCATGGGGCCGGTCTGGGCATGTTCTCCTGGGAATGGGGAGGAGATCACAGACTGGTTAGAAAAGTAAAGGTGACGTGATTCTTACTAAAAATCTTTTCAAACCGGTCTGTTGTTGGTCATCAGTCCGAAGCTCCCACCCTGAACGAGATTTACAGGAGTGACACAGATCTGGGATTCTAAACATTAAACACGTTTGCAAGAATACTTCACGTTGGGATATTAAATACGTAAACAATGCTAGTTAGATCACTTACAAATTGTAGTCTATTACTAAATCCAAATTACATGACACAAATTTATAAATTGCTCTAAATTGTTTAGGTAATATAATCAGAATTTTTGAGTGACCTAACATACGTCTGGAATTGTTTATCACACTGGTTTAAGTATGATAAACTTGTATTGATTATTCTATAGACGCCGTTGCTCCTTTAAGAGGACCCAGTCAGACACTGTGGTGTAACGAGAGCACTCAGACCTTTATAAGTGTAGTCCAGAAAACTCTGGGAAAAGAATTGGAATTATTAATTTTTATGTATTTCATATTGCATGGAGGGAAAGTGCTTATGCCTACAGAAAAGCATTAAAACGGCTAGATCTGCGTATTTGTCATCTCTTTTAGAAGGACACAAACACAACCCTAAAAATGTATTCAGTACAGTGGGCTAAATTAACAAAACTGAAAGCAACAGGTGCAGACATTTCCCGGCAGTAAATTATAACCATGCTGTCAGCTGCATTATTACATCAGAGGCTCTGTATATCCCCTGAGGAACCATTCCACTCATCCTCTACTATAGGAGGAAGAATTGTATTTCCAGTCAGGATTTAGACCATGCTGAGTATAGTAGAGACTTATCTCTTCTCAGCAGATCATGGATGTGTCCTCTCAGTAGTGCTACTGGAACTTAGAAATAAATCTGATAGTCTACCACAAGACAACTATTCTTTTTGAATGGACTAAAATAGACTCTTTAAATAAATTATGTTTGGCATTAGTGGCATAGTTCAAATTATCCGACCTTCTTCAGTTTGTAAGAGTGAATGAAGATGATGACAGGCACAGTGGAGTAATGCCCCACCGATATATTGTTCAGATTGCTTTGTCGGTTGATATGAGCCTGTCACAGTGAAAATTAAACACATAACTCACTGTAGTGGTTAATACACAAATACACAATGATCCCATACGGGATCAATCCTGGGTGGGAGACCTAGTAACATTGTGTGAACAAAAGCTGGAACGGCACAAACACACCCACGCTCGCCTCTGACCGGCACCATCACTTACATAAACCACCTCGACTAGTCACCTAAAGACTGCAAAACATTGATTGTGCAAATTCAGTACAGAAAATGGGACTGATTAACTGTTGGTTAACTGCTAGTTTCTTCAGCCTGGTCTTAGTCTTCTCTGTTCTAGTCACAATTCTTGCTCTACACCAGGCATTTTATTATTACCTTAGTTTTTTCTTTTTTCATGTCCCTTTCTCTAGAAAATGACCATTTGTTTTCATTAGGGGAAAGACATATCACACGATCGCTTTGAATAGGTGTTTGCTCTGGACAGCACTGAATAGAGAGCAAACAGAGTCTCATGTTAATAGTTCACTTCTTCTCCTGAGTTCTCTGCGTTTATCCTTACTGATCTAGCCCATCTACTTCTGTTTGGCTCTTTGATGAATAGTTTTTGTTCTTGTATTGCAAGTCAGTTGGAAACGCATGAATGTAAACTAGGGTGTAAGTACAAACCTAGCTATTATATAAATGTAAACACAGTTGTGTAAATGCAACTTACATGTAAACATGAATATATTGTAAATGAACAAGTGATTAACTGTGACTTTTCAGTAAATGTAAATCTAGCTCATCATATAAATGTAAGGAAACATAAAGACACATCACTGGGAAGATGGATGTTTATTTCATCTCTTTAAAATCAACATGTTTTCAGACTGGCTTTTACTAGCGCTTGTGTTGACTCTCTGGCCTCTTATTTTATGGTTCATGCTTTCATCTTCTGTCAATCAGTCACGGACAGCAGAATTGAGGTTTTGGCACGCACATGACATCATGGAGTTGGTGGGTGTGTAGTTACTGTACTGGATCAGTACGTGCACACTAATAACGGCTCGTTTGCTTTGGCATGTATGTTAGAAAAAAGCACCTGAAGAGACTCAAAGCACTAACATTCTCTCACAGTGATCCAGATGCTCCTGGCTGGCTCTGATTCACTCAGCCTTTGTCTCTGCACCGCATTTGATTGCGTAAACAGAAACCAGAGTCCACGGACACCAGTTCACATCTCAAGAAACTCTCTTTTCCAGCAAGCTCAGAAGAATGGAGGCGGAGGACTGATCGTCTTTCAGATTGCATGAGCACAACTGGGCATGTTCTCCTGGGAGTGTGGGAAGCAGCTCTCAGAAACATATGAAAGACATTACAAGTGAAGTGTGTTTTACACCCAACGACTGCAGTCTGACCTAAATAATGACCGTTTTCAAACCCTCCTCCGATCTGCCACACAGAAAGCCCTGATAAGGTCACCAGTAATGGTTCTTACGCCACAAACCTGCGTGTTTATAATTATGACATGATCTGGTGAATAAAGTGAAAGTGTAGGGTTAGTTTTGTTGAGATATTCCATTAATGGAAGGAAGCAATACTAATATTGATAAACTGTGGGAGGGATGCTAATGAGCTTGACTTTTACACACATTCAGCAGTGAAACGCAGCTCATACCTCCTCAGATCTCAAACATCACTGCTGTTCTTGTTTGATGTTTGACAAACGTTTTTACTTCTTCAGAAGAACATTCACTTAATGTTCGCAAAATTGAACATTCCTTAAACTTTCACATAACCAAGAGAGTTGCTTCTAAATCTTTTATACATTTTTGTATACTGGGTCAATATAAGAAAATATATTTATTTTAATTCGTAATATATTGTCCATATGTACTGATATTGATGGTAGGAGACAAACAAGAGAGACATCATGGGTAGATTGGGATTCAGAAAATAGGAAACCCTCATCAACGAAACAAAGCAAAGTTCACTGGAGATTAGCTCCGCTGCAGGAGACATGCGTCAATCACAGATTCATCTGTATTACGTGTGACCTTTATGATCCGTCATAATCAGCTTCCATAGGGCAGCAATCTTAGTAATTCTTTAGCACAATTGGGCTGTTATTTCTGTTAGGGTAATGGTTGTGGGTCGTTATCACATGAACGTGAAGAAAGTGTGGTGTAGCACGGTGGAACTGAGGGGAATAAAAAAACTAAAAGGGAATTTAAGAATAACCTTGACATTTATATAGCTATATATTTTCATTTGACATAGTGTCAGAAAAAAAGGTTGATATAAATAATTTTGTACGATATGAGTTATTTATGTCATATTTATGTCTGGTGTACTAATTTGAAGAAGCACTAGAGGTGTGCCGCGGGCTGAGAGCGCCCAGTCCCCGCCGAGGATCGCTTCCTCCGGGGCAGCAGAGGGCGCTGTGGCCGCTGATCCGCGCGGAAGAGTCTCACGGCTTCATCGCTCCGCTGGTGCGTGTGCTCTCTGTTTTATGCCTTTATTTTGTTCTGTATGCTTGATGTCTTTCTCACTGTAGTGCTTTAATACCATTAAACGACGATTACTTCTCGTGGCATCTCGCTGTTTTGTTCTAGATGGTTTCACTGACTGTTTCTGGAGCAAGTCTGAGGAGATCACGTTTAGTTTCTCACACATCAACTTTATTAAACGAACGTAACTGTTATAAACGAAGGAGACAGTACTGTAAACGACACCGGGGCTAGTTGTCACACGAACAGATCGGGATTTGAGCTCAAACTAATAAACAAAGGCAGAGGATCTCTATGTTGTGTTTGCTCTTATAATTGAGGACACTTGTGTGAGTTTTACCCTCTATAAATTATATTCATTTTGGGTAACAGTAAAACACAATAAAACACTGGAGTATATCAAGATCTAATACTGAAGGTTATTTTAACTGAAAGGTTGGAATGCCGGATGTGATAATGATTCTGCTAATAATTGCTTTGATGTTCAGTTATGACATTACCGGACATCTTATTGTTTGCGTGCGGGCGTTTCTTTAAGACATACTAAACAAAACAGTATGCTCCTATATCGTCTTGTTGACTGCCTGTTGTGGACTAGTTAGTAGTAGTGTGAGCTTAGGGTTAAGTCCTCTGGTTCTCATTGTGTCTGTCAAGTGGCGGGAAGACCGGGGTCACGTGGGCACTCTGAGGGTCATCTGAAGACCGTGACGGACACAGAGAGAGGTCAGACTCCTGTACTTTACCTCTACAACTGCATGCCATGCTGTCTTTAAGTGTGTTTACGGCGCTGTGTGGGGTCTCAATCGCGTCGTGTGATGACGCTGAATCTGCGCATGCGCACTGGAGTTTTCTCTATGACAGTCTGTCGCTCTATTGTGAATAAAGCCAAAGTGTTTCTAAAACATTTAAAAGTATAGTCAATTTCTTTTTTTGTAGAATGTTTCGAGAACTTTTCAAATTTAAACAGTTTTAAAACCATTTATTTTTTTTAAATGTCTATCCGTAAATAGTTTAATATGAGTTATGATCATTATTTTGGTTTGAGTGTCATTTTAAACTGAGAAGTGACCTATAGATTTTGTTAATTAAAAATAATATTTAATCAGTTATGATTGGTTGATCATCACACTACATACAAAGTCTAATTCTGGACTAAATATTGCTATTTTTTTGTAGCCGGCTGCTGATACACCGTCTCAGATTGTAAATGAGCTAAATAATTCAATTAAAATCATCTTTTATCTCATTATCGTTTGATCTGCAGTATTTTAGTGTAATTTACATACTATGTTCATTTGTGTTTTAAATGAGTTTTTATTTGTATGTGTTATATTTAGTTTTTGACAGTTTTATTCATTTTTCAGTAGTAATCATCTAAAGTCACACTGAACTGTAAATTACATGTGATGTGACATGAGATGAAGGTGTCTTTTCCGTGTTAATCTGAGTTTTTGTCCTAACCAGCCACTACATGCTTCATTTCTGTTTTAGAATCGGTTTCTATTTCATTGCAGCTGGAACAACAACATACAGTTATATAATGTTATAATGTATAATAATGTTGAAAAGGTTTACTGTTTCTGAATTAGGTTTAGAAACATATCCGTTTTATGCAGTGCAGTGCAGCGAGAGCCCGCCCACACACGCTTCTGATTGGCTGATCACATGTAGTTAGGACAAGAGTTCAGTTTAAAATGGTAAACAGTTAACAATTATTTCAAGTAAGGAAAATGCTTTTTTAATGGTTTTAGGGGATAATAACACTAGATGGGATGAAAAATGCCATTGATAAAGTCTAAATAAGATTTTTTTTAAAAATGTAGCATATATGTGTTTATTTATGTGAGTCATGAATCGTGTGTGTTTTTCAGCACTATCATGGTGAGAACGTACAAAAGGAAGACGAACCGCGCGAGTACGGCTCCTGACACCATGCTGAAGGCCGTCCGGCAGGTGCTGGTGTTCAAGAAAACCATCCGCGGCGCAGCAGAAGAGTTTGGCATCAACTACCGGACGCTGGCCCGCTACTGCACCAAAATCCCGCGCGAGGAGGTGGAGGGCAGTGCGGAGCACCCCAGCTGTGCCGTGGGCTTCATCGGAGCGCGCCAGGTCTTCAGCCCGGAGCTGGAAGCCGAACTCGTCGCCTATGTTTTACTGGCATCTGATGTTTATTACACGCTCCCGCCGCGAGCCATCCGCAAACTGGCCTACCAGCTGGCCAAGAGCCACCAGCTGCAAACACCGCCCTCGTGGAGGGAGAACAAACACGCCAGCGCCGACTGGTTCGCCAGCTTCCTGAAGAGACACCCGCTGCTGTCCATCCGGGCCCCGGAGCCGACGAGCCCCGCCAGCGTCTTCAGTAGGAGTCACGTTGAGGTGTTTTACAGCAAGCTGAAGGCACTGACGGAGCGACACGGGTTCAGACCTGAGGACATCTGGATGATGGAGGAGATGGGCATCACCACGGCCCAGCGGCCGGACCGAGTGCTGGCCAGGAGAGGCCTGAAGCAGACGTCTCTGGACCGCGGGCCCCTCGTGAGCGTGGCCTGCGTGGTCTCTGCCGCCGGACGTGTGATGCCGCCCTATTTTGTGTTCCCGCGGGTGCAGTTCAGGGAGCACTTCCTCAGCGGCGCGCTAGCGGGAAGCTCCGGTGGAGCACATCTGAGCGGCTGGATGAGGGAGGAGCAGTTCCTCGACTTCCTACAGCACTTCACGCGACAGACCGAGTGCGCCACGGACAGACCCCGTCTGCTGCTGCTGGACAGTCACGCCGCGCACCTGTCCATCGACGGACTCAACTTCACCAAAGCTAACGGCGTGGTGTGTCTTTGTTTCCCGCTGCACTGCTCCCAGCAGCTGGAGCGCACGCTGTACGGCCCGTTTAAGAAGTGTGTGAACACAGCCGTCGACAGCTGGATGCTGGGCAGTCCGGGGAGGAGCATCACCATTCATCACGTCCCAGGAATCACGGCCTCGGCGCTGCCGCTGGCGTTCACACCGGACAACATCAGCACAGCCTTCAGAGCCTGCGGGATCTTCCCTCTCAACCCGAACGAGCCGGGGCTGGTTACAGGTGCTCAGGTAGCTCTCAGCGGTTCAGACTCTAGCAGTAACACGACCGAGCGCTCGGTGGATCCGGCAGAGAGAATGGCTGACACACAGAAGAAGGACGGCTGTCGTCTCGACTGGCTCTCCTGTGATTACACCGCTGCAGAGACCTGCAAATAAAGCACTCGCTTCTGGACTCAGCACACCAGAATCTCTCGTAGTTGTTTGTAGTCGCACATTTCTACAGTTCATTACCATTAACAACATTTCAGTGTGTCTGTTACCTTCTCCTCTGTTGTTTTTTAATTGTTTTAGTGTAAATAGTTACTAAATGAAGCCATTTTTGAATGCATGAATTGTTTAACATGCCATTTTTGTGACTCCAGAAAGAGTTTATCTCTGGTCTGTCATTAAACAAATCAAATCACGTTTATTGTCACATCACTACAGCACATGTGCCTAGCTGAGTGAAATCCTTGGGAGCGTGCTCCAGACAATGCTGAGACGATTTACATATAATATAGACAGTTAGACAGTTACATACTTACAGATTTTACAGAGTGACAGTATTCAGTATATACATACATAATGCACACATTGAGACATATTTACAATTAGCAATACAGTAAGTGTTTTGTAAATAAATGTAAAGAAATTGAGAAGGGTAGTACACAGTGCAAAGATTTGTGCAGTTGTAACATAAGTTATTATATACACTATATACACACACTGGAGAAACCCCAGGGGCTAAAGTTCTTAAAAAACATTTAGCTGGCTAACTTTTAAGACTAGTCTTAACCTTTTATGAAACCGGGCCCATGAGACAGACAGACACACACACTCCTCTCTTCTGTTCCTCTCTCATTCTCTCTCTCTCTCAGACACACACACACACACACACACACACACACACACTCTGTGTGATTTATAAGCATTCTGAAAATAGGGACATGACAAAATGTCCTGAAAAGTCATCTTGTCCTTGTAATACCTGTGTCACACACATTTATGTCCTCAATGGTCACTCACACACTTCTGTTGTTTTAATTCTGCACTGGTGGTGAAATCGGGGTCATATGCAGGTATACGCCGCTTACTTTTACCCAGAGCTGTTTGTGTATTACGACTTCTAAGGATTTTTGTGTATAGTCTGGGTATACCCATTTGTTTTATTATTGTACGAGGTTGTAATTCACTGTGATGTTAGTCCCTTTCCTATGCTATAATCAGTGCACTATCATCGGCTCTATCATCCTGTGTTCCTGCTCCTCATCTTCTGACTGCGTGTCTGCTCTCCGCCTGCGTTCAGTGTTTTAAGCCCAGTTCTCTCGCTGCAGCAGACATATGAAGAGCGAGAAGCATCAGCACGTGACATCAATTAATTTTCCTTGAAAAGCTCAGATTCAGAAAATTTAGGTTCAGGTATTTTAGTCATTTTGTATGTTTTATAAGCCTTTTCAATTACGGTCCTCATAAATCACCTTCATATTGTAATACCTTTATCATACCCATGTGTTTATGCGTTAAAAAACCTGAAAAATAATAGAGAGAGGCAAGAAAGCTGAAGAGAAATAGCATATTATGACTTTAAATATCTAAAGCACACATTGTGATGCATGCAGCAGCACTGTTATGTGTTTGTCAAAAAACATTTTTAAGTTAATTTCGTATAAATAAGCAAACATGAATTAGGCCTAAGCCTAGTACTTGACCAGTGTGTTGATTTATCTCTTGTCTGCCCTGAGCCGTGTCCTTCATATAGAGTCGCTACAGTACACAGTGGTTAGGATGTAAAATGTCTCAACCAGCATTATGAAAGCATGTCGAAGTCAAGAGACGCACTCATAATTGTGGGGTTATGTTAAACAGGCTGCTGTGAGCACGTGAGAGTTAAAACATTAAGATTAAATATAACTTAATTAAAATGGAAAAACAATTAGTAATGAATTTCTTTCACAATGAACTTGCTACAGTTTATTGTGCTGTCAATAACACAGGCTTAACATGCAAGAGTTTCCTTAAAGGAATGAGCTAGCAATTCCTTTTACAGCATTAGAGGCTGATGTATGATGGCTATTAATTAAAGACTGTTTAAGAAATCACGATCACCTTGGCTACATCAACCTTTTTAAAATGCCTCGCAATTGTGTGTGAACAATGTGAATTGTTTCTGTTAAACAAACAAAAAAAATTGAAACATACAGTCTGACTGTCATCCTTCTCCGGTAGGTGGTGCTGGCGCTCTTAGAAACGTGTCCTTCCTGAAAACACAGCTTCCGGTCCCGCAGGCAGCAAAAATCGCAGAAGAAGAGGTTTCCGCGCACGCGCATTCATCTCTAATCTGAATCGAAACCGAAATCAAACAGGAAAATTAGGAACATCGCATTAAGGTAAGATTATTTCTCGTGACTATTATTCTAGTGTTTTCTCGTCGCGTTAGTGATTTGTGTAGCTTCTGAAAGTGGATGAAGAGAAAAACATGAGATACAAGATTTACAATAACATGTTTGCACAAGCCTGTTGAATTGAACTTTATTAAATAGAGCCCAGTTTCTCTTTCTTTCCCACCCAGTCTCTTTGTTCCAGTTATGGGTGTGATATCTAAAGAATTATGATCCCTGGCCTCATAGACATCGCTTTATTTCTCTATAAACCGATAAATATACAAATAAGTGGCACTGTCACTTTAAAAATAGTATTACAGTGAAGTTTGAGTGGATTATTTAAGTGAAATGCCATTAAAGGGACCCTTCACAAACCAAAGCTCCACATGCTTTCAATCTAACTTTGTGTGTAGCATTAAGATTAGTTTCCACGGCTGTCACTGGAATTATAATCAAAATGTAATGCTATTTGTGTTTGAATGTGATGTGTGATGATCCAGTGACCTCTGACCCCAGGTGAGATATAGTGTTCATGTATATTCGTGCTAAACACTGGATCACAGCATGTCGTTTCTCAGACGCTCCACGAGTGTTCAGTCAGAGAAAACACACACTGAACAGGTCATGCAGAACAGAAATACTTTCTAACACTATCAGCTCTAGTCTCTGTCTAACTCTAGAGGATATGGAAAGTGAGCCTGTGTTCAAAACAAATGGAGTGTGCCTTTAATCTTGCGTGACGGGCAGTGGCGTAGCGCAAACTGCGTTGGCCCACCAGCAAGAGTGGAGGCGGGGCCCCTCACCGCGTAATTAGACGGGGGATTCACCTTTTCATTCAAAATCGTGAATTAGTACTGTGAAATTTAATAGTATGTAATTATTTCGTATTTATTTATTAAGAACTTCACAAAAAAAATAAAATAAAAGAAACACCAACAATAAAACAGCAATTACATTAACTTGTTAAAATGCAAGGGAGCACATGACGTAAAAATATTTTTTCTATCTGCAGTATACAACAAAGATTCATGACGTTTAACATTCAATAAAGGTAATATATATTACCTTTAAAATCCTCAAAGCAACCCTTTCTCCTAGTATTTTTCTGCACAAAGTCCTTGACAATGTCCATTATGTCCATCTGACGCGCGTTCTGGCTTTCAATGCTGAGTATCGCAAGTTCAGAAAGTCTGTCCTGGCTCATTGTGCTTCTCATGCAGGTTTGTATAAGTTTTAGTTTAGAAAAAGATCTCTCGGCACTTGCCACCGTGACGGGGACGGTTAAAAAAAGCTTCAGAGCTGTAGCCAGAATGTAGGGCACTTCGAAACGAAAGCAACTGTGATGGAAATTCGGAGGAAATATCATCGTTGTAAGTCGCTGCAAATGTTTCGGCACAAGCACGCAACTCATCATCAGTTGCATGTACGAGTTCACTTGGACGTAAGTAGCGGAATCGTTTCGCTATTGTATTCAAGCCTATGAAACGTTGTTTGAGCTGGGAAACAGCTGCGTCAATGCACGCGTAAAAAACACCAACTTTGAACATTTTCTCGGGGTCTGTGAGACGCTCGTCCTCAGCGATTTCATCAAAGTGGCGCTTCACAGTACGTGCTCGTTTTTGCGTGAAATGACAGCTGATGCCCCAGGATGCAGCAAGGCCTTGAGCGGTGCTTTCTATGTTGTCAAACTGGTCTCTTAGCAACGATAAGTTGTTGCAGGTATTATCCAGTATGGTAGCTGCTTGAAGAAGGTCCACGTCTTTCTTCTGCAATACTTGTGAAACTACTTTGACATTTTCCAAAACTCTCTCCTGAAATACAAGCATCATTACGAATTCAAAAGTTTCGATCGATTTGATAAGTCCGGACGCCTCTGTACGTTCCTCTGCTTTTTTTGAATGTAGAGCTATTTTGGCTAATGCCTTTAGGATGTCAGCATAACGAAAACGTAGTGCATGGATAGCATCTTGGCCCTTGATGTCCATCGCGTGGGACAAAGTCTTTTCAGCGTTGGTTTGAAAGCTGATTTTCCAACATTTCCCACCTTTTGATGCTTTGGCTGAAGAAAACATAAAGTCTCTGGACCACATCATAGAACTCCTTGATAGCCGTGATATGCTGACACGCGTCGTTTAAGACCAAATTCAAATTATGCACTGCACAATGTATATACACAGCATTGGACTCCATGTTTAGGATCCGTCTCTGCACACCGGAATAAATTCCACTCATGACACTAGCTCTGTCATATCCTTGGCCTCTGCATTTTTAAGTGACAGACCCTTACTTTGGATAAGATAAAGGATTTTTTGTTGGAGACCCTCTGCAGTTTGATCGCTGATATTCTGAAATCCGAGAAAACTCTCAGTGACATCAATGCAGAGTGGATTATCACTTTAACGTATCTGAAAATTTGACTGAGTTGATTAGGTACAGTGAGTCCACGGTCCGGTTTGTATCACGGTTTTCTGGCCAAGGTAACAGTTCGGTTTCGATACATCAATATTACTGCACAGTATAGAGGGAGATCATTTGCCCTTTCTATTTCAAGTTATCAAGGTACAGAGACAACATTAAATGTAAAAAAGGTACAGATTAAGTCAAAAAACAACATTTATTTAAAAAAAAAAGAACACTTATTTTTGCCCTCTTTCAAATAAATATAAATATTTATAAAAAATAAATATTGGCGGCAACAAGAAAATACTTTCTAAATACACCATCAGAACAAAAAACTATAACAAAATGTATCACTAAGTGGTGGTGCCTGCTGCTGAAATGTGAACCTATGCAGCATGAGCCGGAAACAGAATTGATTCGTTCGTCTCTCGAGTCTCCGGGTTTTTTGAGTTGTTCGTTCATCACGTGACAGCCCCATAAGCTTCATCTATGCAGCCTGAGCCGTGCGCGGTTGAACAAATCACTCCCACGAGACGACTCGTTTTTTCCCGAGTCACATTAAAGATTTGTTCAAAAAGAACGAATCGTTCAAGAACGACCCTTCACTAGTCTTGAGAATTTCTTAGCATCGCCTGATTGTCTATGCGCTTAATACACAGAAAATGCCCATTTTAATTCAAAGGAAAGTTTAATGCCTAAAGTAGGCTAAGTATTGAAATATCTGAGTACCTGAGTGTACCGAACTGAACAGGGCGAACCGAACGGTTCGATAAAGAACCGAAAACCGTTGCATCCCTAGAGTTGATCAACTTTGCTGATATCCTGAGTAGTGTCCATTATGATCGAATAGAATTCTGCTTCTTTTATTTCAGACACAATTTTGTCGTGCACCCTTTTGGATAACAACGCAATCAGTTCATTCTGAATTGCTGGACTTAAATAATTGACGTGACTTTTTTATCCAACAACTCTCGAAGCACTGGATCATACCGAGCTAACAATTCAATTACTGACAAAAAGTTCCCGTTGTTTGGTTCATTCAGTTTTCATTATGTCCTCTGAATGCCAGATTACATGAGGCTAAAGTCAGAGTAACGTCAGTAATTCTTGTAAGCACTTGAGACCAAAAATTAACCTGACTCTT
>JAUCMU010000001.1:24617909-24634050 GCA_032275025.1 Enteromius treurensis
GATCTGATCATCATCCAGTCTGTCTGGAATCACATGAAGTAACAGAACAAACTGAGACAGACTCAATCCAGAAGAACGAATAGGTTACTTTTGTAAGCCAGGTTCCCTGAGACACGGGAACAAGTACTGCGTCTGCTAAGACGCTATGGGGGAAAACTCATTTTTTCCTCCTAACTGAAGCCTTATTCAATCACGCAGTGAATTGAACGGCCATAGGTTTGTGCAGTCTTATAAAAACAAACCAATGGGTTGGCAGCGGTGCTGCGGGAACCTTTGGCCCGCAAGAACAGTATATAAGCAGCTGCTTCGCTATGTGACTGGTTTACAGTCATATAAGCATGCAGAGAAACAATGCCCTGCATATGTATTAGATCGTCCTTACACTTAGAGGCGTGTTGAAATAATTTATCAATTAACTAAATCAAATAAATATTTGGTTTTACAGCTTTTGGTTAAACAGCTTCTGCTCCGAAGTACACTTATCCACCCATAGTTTTTAGATAGCTTTCCAGGTAGATTTTTTTTTTCTTCATCATGGAGACATTGCCACAGTTCTTCTGGATTTAGTCTGTCCAGACTGGATGATGATCAGAACTATACTTGTTCAAGATATATTAAACTTGTATATAATAGGCTACTTGGATGCTATTTGAAATTGTATATTATACATGTTATACTGTCCGCTAGAGGAAGAACCATGATTTTATATATTAAGTAAATGGCTGATGTATGTCAATAATGCATGTATGACTTGACTTGCATTGTATTACAGTAATACTGTTTAGGGCTGGGCGATAAATACCAAACAATTTATTATGTTCATTGTTGTGAGGCGATCCTCTGTGGCTCTGTCCGACCGGCATCAGCGGGAACCATCTCCCGAATATTAGTTCCTACTTGCCTTTTTGACCCACACACCTCGGGGATATCCGCTCCAGGTGTTTTCATTCATGCTCCAGCGGTATAACTTCGTTCAGTGCAAAGTTTTGTTCCCGTGACAACTCTAAAGTGTTTATCCTGGTGGATTATTTGTTTGACTTGAATTTTGACTTGGACTGTTTATCGATTCTGATTCCTGCCTGTGACCCTGACCATTGCCTGGATTTATCGACTCTGAGATCTGCCTGATACCCTGAACTCTGCCTGTCTCCGGTTTTGTCTCTCTCTTTTGCCTGAATTGTGTCTGTTTGCCCCTGATTGAACTCTGCCTGTACGACTACGTTTCTGTTAAATAAACGGTGTGCAAATGGATCTACCGCCTACTGAGTCTACATCACAGAAAACTTTGCTGAACTCAGATTCAGCCACCGTTTGTCAGTTGGCCATTGAAGTTGGTCGCCAGGGAGCACTGTTGCATACTCATCACCAACAGCTGGATAAATTGACTTGTCTAACTGAGGATATGGGACAGTCGCTGCAAGCTCTGAATGCCTCTATGCAGTCACTCAACGCCGCTGTTGCCGCGCTCGCGCAGCCTCCCGCGCCAGCTCCAGCCACTGCTGTGTCCACACCACTGCCCACACTCACATCTACCAGTCATGCAGCACGATTGTCTCTCCCGGAGAAATTCGGTGGTGCACCTGGGAAATGCAAGGGATTTCTTATGTAATGCAGCATATACATAGCACAACAGTCCAGAAATTTCCCTGATGATGACAGTGAAGTGTCACTGATCTGCTCCGTCCTAGTGGGAAGAGCGCTGGAATGTGCAACTGCGCTCTGGGAGGGACAGCATATGACCTTCCTCAGTTATCCTTCCTTCCTGAGGCAGTTTCGTGAGGTATTTGATCACGCCGTGAGCGGCAAGGACCCCAGTGAGGAAATTCTATTCCTTAAACAAGGAACTTTATCAGCAGCCGAGTACACTCTTCGGTTCCGCACACAGGCCGCCCGAGTCCCTGAAAGTACTGTACAGGAAAGGTTTAACTCGTGAGCTGCAGTCTGAATTGTCATGCAAGGATGAAGGAAAAACCTTCAAACAATTCATGGAACTGGCACACATGTGGATAACTTGATGGGCTCACGTTGCGGACGTCAATTACCAGCAACCCGAGCATTACCATCCACCTCCGTGTATAACCCTCCGGAACCTATGCAGAGCGACGCACCCATCTGGCGGATGAGGAGAGAGAACGTCGAATCCGCGACAACCTGTGTCTGTACTGTGGCCAGGCGGGACACATCAGGGACAGTTGTCCAGTACATGATGGAGGCATTCATTAAAGAGTGGGCCACACGCTTACCATCACATCGTTCGACCGACTGTGTTATTGAGCTACTACCTGGAGCTATACCACCCAAGGGTCGAGAATTCCCTCTGTCTTAACCTGAAACCGAAGCCATGAAAAACTACATCAAAGAGGAACTCGAGAACGGGTTCATCCGGCCTTCCACCTCACCTGCATCGGCAGGATTCTTCCTTGTTAACTAGAAGGATGGCAGCCTTCGACCCTGCATCGACTATCGAGGACTCAACGATGTTACGGTAAAATACCGGTATCCTCTTCCTCTTGTACCATCCGTCCTGGAACAGCTCCGCAATGCTCGCTATTTCACCAAGTTGGATTTAAGGAGCGCTTATAATCTTGTCAGAATCAAGAAGGATGACCGCCTTCTCGACAACCACAGGGCACTATGAGTACCGGGTGATGCCGTTCGGTCTTTCCCATAGTCCATCCGTTTTTCAGGCATTGGTCAATGGTCAATCTTCCGGGCAGAGCTCAACAACTACGTGATCGCCTACATCGACGACATCCTAATTTTAGAGAATTATAAAGACCATGTCCAACATGTCAGAAATGTGCTACGTCGCTTGATCCAGATTAAATTATACGCCAAGTTACCTAAATGTGAGTTTCACCAGACACGCATCTCATTCCTTGGATACATCATAAGCCATGAAGGAGTTACTATGGAGGAGAGTAAAGTGACTGCTGTATTGAATTGGCCCCGTCCTCGCACCATCAAAGAACTGCAAAGATTCCTGGGGTTTGCTAACTTTTACCGCCGCTTCATAAGAAACTTCAGCAAAGTTGCCGCACCACTCACCAACATAACCAAAAAGGGGCCTACCATTCTACGCTGGAATTCACAAAGTGAACAGGCATTCACAGACCTCAAGGCAAGATTTACCTCCGCACCTATCCTTCATCATCCCGACCCAGACAAAGAGTTCACAGTGGAAGTCGACGCCTCCAGCACCGGGATCAGAGCCATGCTCTCACAACGTCAGGGCGAAGCAAGCAAATCATACCCTTGTGCGTTCTACTCCCGAAAACTCACCAAGGCCGAATGTAACTATGATGTTGAAGATCAAGAACTGCTCACTATGAAGTCAGCCTTAGAGGAATGGTGCAACTGGCTGGAGGGGTCCAAGTTACCTTTCGTCTTACTCACAGACCATTGCAACCTGGAGTACATTCGTAGCGCCAAGCTCCTCAACTCACGACAGGCACGCTGGGCCTTATTCTTTACCCGCTTCAACTTCCACATCACCTACATACCTGGTTCCAAGAACGACAAGGTCGTCGCTCTCTCTCGACAATATGATCCTTAGGTCAGTTCCAGTCCACCAGAATTCATCATCTCACCACCACGAATCGTCGCTCCCATACGATGGGATATCCAGGCAGAGATCACAGAGGCCCAAGCTACTGACCCGCCTCCTCCAGAATGCCCTCAAGATCGCACCTACGTACCTGAACCTCTCCGCCAAAAGCTTCACCACTTGATACACGATTCACCTAGTGCAGGCCATCCTGGAATCATAGCTACAACCGAGCTGGTCACAAACCGCTACTGGTGGTCCACTCTGGCCGGGGATGTCATCCAGTTCGTCCGTCGTTGTCACACCTGCAACGTAAGCAAAGCTTCACACCAGAAACCGGCAGGACTTCTTCAACCTTTAAAGGTACCCGAAAGACCCTGGTCTCACCTTGCTATGGACTTCGTCACAGACTTACCAGCCTTCAGAGGGTACACCACCATATTAACCATTATTGATCGATTCTCCAAAGCCTGCAGACTCATTCCCCTCCCCAAACTTCCTTCTGCCTGGGAAACCGCCCAAGTTATCATGGAGCAGGTATTCAGGTTTTACGGAATCCCAGAGGATATCGTCACAGATCACGGCCCTCAAAACACCTCTCGTCTATGGAAAGCCTTCTGCTCACAAATGAACATAAACGTCAGCCTCACTTCCGGTTATCACCCCAGTCCAATGGCCAGGCAGAAAGACTAAACCAGGAGCTTACCAGTTTCCTCCGATCATACTGCCATGATAATCAGCAAGATTGGAGCCTCTACCTTTTATGGGCTGAATATGCTCAAAACTCTCTTCAGAAACCCGCCACTGGTATGTGCATATTCAAGTGCATATTAGGCTTTCTCTCTTTCTCTTCAGAAACCCGCCACTGGTATGTGCATATTCAAGTGCATATTAGGCAACCCCCCATGTTTCCCTGGACCGGGGAACCCACCAGCTTCCCCACGCTGGATCACTGGCTTCAACGAAGCGAGGACACCTGGAACCGAGCTCACGTGCACTTACAACAAGCAGTAAGGAGACTTACCGAGCAAGCTGACCGCCACCGGAGACCCAATCCGGCCTACGAACCTGGACAGTGGGTTTGGCTCTCCACCCGGAACCTCCGTCTCCAACGTTACTGAAAAAACTCAACCCGAGGTACGTGAGTCCTTTTAAAATACTCCGTCAAATCACACCAGTTTCCTTCAGACTAGAATTACCAGCTCAATATCATATCTCACCCACTTTTCATGTTTCCCTGTTAAAGCCCGCTGATGCTCCGGAAGGAAAGAGGGACCAGGACGAGGCCGCCAACCCCGAGGCTCCCCCCCTTATCACCGACGGAGAGCAGCATTACCAGGTTCACGAAATCCTGGACTCATGGCGTCGGGGTACCAATCTCCAATACCTCATCGACTGGGAAGGCTACGGGCCGGAGTAGAGATCCTGGGTTAATGCCCGGGACATCCTAGACCCCTCTCTAACAGAAACCTACCATCAAACTCACCCAGATCGACCAGCACCCAGACCTCATGGTAGACCCCGACGTCGAACCTCTCGCTTCAGGAGCCGCTGGCAGGGGGGGGGCTCTGTTGTAAGGCGATCCTCTGTGGCTCTGTCCGACCGGCATCAGTGGGAACCATCTCCCGAATATTAGTTCCTACCCGGACCCTTTTTGACCCACGCACCTAGGGGAATATCCTCTCCAGGTGTTTTCATTCATCTCCGCTATTTAAGGGAGCAGTTTAGCTCCGTTCAGTGCGAAGTTTTGTTCCCGTGACAACTCTTAAGCGTTTACCCTGGTGGATTATTTGTTTGACTTGGATTTTGACTTGGACTGTTTATCGATTCTGATTCCTGCCCGTGACCCCGACCATTGCCTGGATTTATCGACTCTGATATCTGCCTGATACCCTGAACTCTGCCTGTCTCCGGTATTGTCTCTCTCTTTTGCCTGAATTGTCTCTGTTTGCCACTGATTGAACTCTGCCTGTATGACTACGTTTCTGTTAGATAAACGGTGTGCAAATGGATCTACCGCCTACTGAGTCTACATCACATTCATAATATATCATAATATGTTCATAAGCTGGCGCTGCATTTGAAAACAGCTGATGGAGATTCACCGCTAATCAAAGAACCGGCTTCACTGACGAGATGCACATAATATATTGTTCGCCCAGCCCTAATACTGTTAATAAAATGTCTTAAACTGTACAGTAAGATACAAAAATACTTCTTTATATACCAATATTTACCAATTTAATTGAGCCAGACAGATTATCTTTAAAGATAATTATCTTTTTTTCCATCTCATCAGCAGGAAGAGAAAGAGAGCAGCATCTCCAGGATATAACTGTTTGTCCACAAAGAGCAAAAGACCCTTGATTGATCCACCCATGTTCAGGACTGGAACAGTACACTTAGACCCTGTGTGAGTATATGATCATGATGGACTAGACATTTAACACAGGAAAACAGAATGTACACAGAGATGAGATGTTCTTTAGCCAGAAAATTTCATCAAATTAAATCAAATGTAACTTTTTAATAATTAGAATCAGAAAAAGTTTTATTTTATTAAGTATGTTTGCAAGTACAAGGAATTTGTTTTGGTGTCACAGCTACCAGTACACAGAGACAACAACAACAACACAAAGAAGAATAAAACAAAAACAAAAAACAATAATACATTTAAATAAATACATTGTGTGTACAGGTGTGCTATGGATAAAATAGAAATAGTATAAAATGTATAGTATATATATAGTATAAAATGAAGGATGTAGGGTGATAAAATAAACATCAGGTTATTGCACGTATTTTTATTGCACAGTGGGAGAACTATTAACTGTTCATGAGGTAGATTGCTGGGGAAAGAAACTCTTCTTGTGTCTGACTGTCCTGGTATTCGGTGCTCTGTGATTTTCTGAGCTCTTTTCCTAACTCTGGATGTGTGCAGTTCTTGAAGGGGGGGCAGGGCTTCACCAATAATCCTTTCAGCAGATTGAACTGTCCTCTGTAGTCGTCTGATGTTTGATTTTGTAGCTGAGCCAAACCAAACAGTGTAATAAGTACACAGAAATAAAAATCATCAAACCTTACAGGAAGAGACCTTTGTTAAATGAATGTAGTGATTCATAAATGATCATTCATTCCCAAAATAGAAATAAGAACATTTTGGTTTGGAATAACTTTTTACCTGGTTGCCATGACGACTTGCTGGAGCGCTGTGGATAATCAAAATATCCAATTCTAGCACTGCAATTACTTATACTGTAATATTGAATTATTTTGACCAGTAAACCTATAAATTAGTTAAGACAGCATCACAGTTGGCATATTTTCAGCACAAAAACATAATTTACAAAATGAAATAATTGAAATGATGAATCAGAAAATTCTGGTAAAAAAAAAAAAAAAACTTCATTCTTAATCAGCAGTTCCTAAAGTTTTTATTGTGATGACTGGCTGTGAATACTGCAGAATCTGTAGTACAGACTAATATACTCGCAGTCCATTTTTCTTCACATTTTGTTCAATATGTTTTACTAAATACGCTTTTCATAAGTAATTGCAAGAAATAAAAAAAATAAATAAAAACATTACTAGTGCTCTAAAAACCAAGACCACCATCATCAAGCTTCTGTTGATAGGGATTTTAAAGGAATAGTTCACCCAAAAATTTAAATTAGGCCATAAACCACTCACCCCCAAGCCATCCTTGGTGTATATGATTTTTGTTCTTTCAGACGAACACAGAGTTGTTTGTTTTTATCCTGTCTATTCCAAGCTTGGTAATGCTGGTTGATAGTGGCCATTACTTTAAAGCTGCTTAAATCAGATGCTCAGTCAGTCAGTTATTTACGTTATAATTTTAAAACAGAAATATTTTTGTTACAAAAACCCATCAGTCTGCTTCAAAGGACATGTGATAACCTCTCGACGTCACATAAGTTTTCCGATGCAGTACTTATATATAAGTACTGATATATATCCGATTTACAATGCTTCAAAATAATGGGCACTATCCACCAGTATTACCATGCTTGAAAGGGCCAGGATAAATTTTTAAAAAGCTCTGACTGTGTTCATCTGAAAGAAGAAAGTCATATACACCTAGGATTATTTTGGGGTGAGTAAAATATGCCATCATTTACATTTTGGGTGAACTATTCCTTTCATGTTAAACAAAGAAATGCAAAAACTTACTGAATCTGTATATCATCTCTTATCTGCCACTGTTTAGAGTAAACATCCATTGTAAAATGTCCCTGTAAATGTTTCTGTTATTGGATTCACAAATATTGACAGTGTTTTTTCTTTATTCTTTTATAATGTATTTTCAGTCTGTCCTCAGTGACCTTAACATCCCCCTACAATCAGAAGCACTTCAGTCATCATGATACAGAAACAGAGCTGCAGCTTAATTCAGGCCCAACAGTGTGTGATGATCTGCAGAGAGTCAAAGACCAGCACAAAACCAACATGAAGAACAAGTACGAGAGCTTATTTGAGGGAGTCACACAGCAAGAGAATCAAACCCTCCTGAACAGGATTTACACACAGCTGTACATCATAGAGGGAGAGAGTGTAGGAGTGAATGAAGAACATGAGGTGCTACAGATGGAGAAAAGTTACAGGACACTCCAAGACACTCCAATCAACTGCAACGACATCTTTAATCCTTCACCTGAACCAGGAGATGAGGAGATGAGAAGAGAGAGTGAAGACAAAATCAAGACGGTTCTTACTAAAGGCATCGCTGGAATTGGAAAAACCGTCTCTGTGCAGAAGTTCATTCTGGACTGGGCCGAGGGAAAAGTCAATCAGGATGTAGATTTCATGTTTGTTCTTACATTTCGAGAGCTGAACTTGATTAAAGATCATCAGTACAGTCTTCACAGACTTCTGCTGGACTTTCATCCTGAACTTCAGTATCTGGACTCAAAGATTTATGATGAATGTAAAGTTGTGTTCATCTTTGATGGTCTGGATGAAAGCAGAATTTCACTGATGTTTTCAGACAGTCAGAAAGTTTCTGATGTGACTCAGATTTCATCAGTGGGTCTGTTGATGTCAAACCTCATGAAAGGAGATCTGCTTCCCTCTGCTCTCATCTGGATCACCACCAGACCAGCAGCAGCCAATCAGATCTCCTCCAACTACATCAACCGTGTGACAGAAATTCAGGGATTCAATGACCATCAGATGGAGGAATATTTCAGGATGAGAATCAGTGACGAGCATCAAGCCAGCAGAATCATCTCAAACATCAGAAGAGCAAGAAACCTCCACATCATGTGCCGCATACCCCTCTTCTGCTGGATCTCAGCCACTGTGCTTCAAAACATCCTGAAAGAAGATCTCAGTGCAGAAATCCCTCAAACTCTGACTGAAATCTACATCTACTTCGTGCTCATTCAAATAAATATAAAGAACCAGAAGTATGAAGAGAGGCATCCAGATAAACTTATGTAGTCCAACAGAGAAGTGATTATGAAGCTTGCTAATGTGGCTTTTAATCAGCTGATGAAGGGCAATGTGATGTTCTATGAAGATGACCTGATTGAAAGTGGCATAGATGTCACTGATGCTTCAGTGTATTCTGGGATTTGCACTGAGCTCTTTAAGGAGGAATGTGTGATTCACAATAGTAAAGTCTACAGCTTCATTCATCTGAGCATTCAGGAGTTTCTTGCTGCTTTTTATGTGTTTTACCTTTATGTAGTGAAATGTGTTGACTCATCACATTTTTTAGATATAGTTCATAGCCTGCAAAGGGAAACTATAGATAAAGCCATTGCGAGTAAGAATGGACACCTGGATCTGTTTCTGCGTTTCCTGCTGGGCATCTCTCTGGAGCCCAATCAGAAACTCCTACAGGATCTCCTGACACACACAGAGAACAGCTCAGAAAGCATCAAGAGAACCACACAGTACATTAAAGAGAAGATTAAAGATGGAAATGGACTCTCCACTGAAAGATCCATCAATCTGTTCCTATGTCTCCTGGAAATGAAAGATCAGACTCTGCCCGTAGAGATTCAGGAGTTTGTAAAATCAGAAAAATACAAAAATCATAAGGAACTCTCACTTGCTCACTGCTCAACAATCACCTACATGCTTCAGACAACAGAGAAGCCGCTGGATGAGCTGGACCTCAAGAAATACAACACATCAGATGAGGGTAGAATGAGACTGATACCAGCTGTGATCAACTGCAGAAAAGCTCTGTAGGTGTTTAATTGCTTTTTTAAAATTACTGAGGAGTAAACTGAGGAGTCAAATTAACAATATAGCATTTTACTATATTTCAGTCTTTCTGGGTGTAATCTCACTGCTCAGCACTGTGAAATGTTGAAAGCATATCTGCAAACCTTAAACTCTGTTCTGAGAGAGCTGGATCTGAGTAACAATGACCTGCAGGATTCAGGAGTGAAGCAGCTCTCTGATGGACTGAAGAGTACAAACTGTCAGCTACAGACACTGAGGTATCAAAAACATATAAGGCATGATGTATAGTTATCGAGTCAAAATATTTATATATTTGCGTTTGTGTGTACATTATCTGTCTATGTGTGTGTCTGTAGATGATCTGTCTGTGTATGTACATGATCTGACTGGGTGTAGATGATCTGACTGGGCATGTCTATAGATGATTTGACTGCTTGAGTCTATAGATGATTTGTCTGTCTGTCTGTCTGTGAATGTAGATGATCTAACTAGGTGTAGATTATCTGTGTGTGTGTGTGTGTGTGTGTGTGTTAGTATATTATCTGTGTAAGTGTGTGTCTGTAGATGATCTCTCTGTCTGTGTGTCTATAAATTATCTAACTGTGTGTGTTTATAAATGATGTGGCCGTGTGTGTCTACAGGTTGTCTGGCTGTATGGTGACAGAGGAAGGCTGTGGTTATTTGTCTTCAGCTCTTGATTCAAACCCCTCACACCTGACAGAGCTGGATCTGAGTTACAATCACCCAGGACCATCAGGAGTCCAGCAACTCAAACACAAACTGGAGAATCCAAACTACTCACTGCAGATACTTAAGTATAAAGACAACTATGGCAGCATGATAAATAATAATTAATGCTTCATCTTTGTTTGTTGTGTGGGGGCAGCTCAGCAGTAATCTATTGATAGTTTTCACATAATGTCACACCTTCAGGGCAAAGCTTTGCTTGACTTAGTGCCAGTTAGTTTTATGCAGACTGCATTAAAGGAATAATGCTGTAAAATGCTGATGTTAAAAGGTTAAATTCAGTAAACATAACATGAACATGAATAAAACAGTGTGCAAAGTTTCATTTTAAATAATTTCCCATAGAAGGCCAAGGAAGATGTTTTGCCCTCCAGGTCTTGGAGCCAGTCATGTGACTAAAAACTATGAATTCTAACCATAAGGATTCTCAATTCTCAAAGCCAAGTCATTAATGCTGTGTGTTTGTGTTTAGCAGGGTTTTCGACTGGAAAATAAGTTCATCTTCTGAAATTAACCACTGCCCGTCAAAATGGCTGATTATGTCATATCATTCTCTCTATTTGCTGAAGATGTTACAACAGTAAAACTTCATATCTTCAAATCTAACTTCAAATCAATGTGTGTTTTACTGTCTAGTTTGGAATACGGAGAACCTTGCAGGCTCCAACCAGGACTGCGGAAATGTAGGTTCTGTACCTCACACAAACACATTCATTCTTTTGAACCATCTCTGACATATCTCTTTTCTTTGTATTTGTGTTAAGATGCCTGTGATCTCACACTGGATCTAAACACTGTAAACCATCGTCTCATTCTGTCTGAGAACAACAAAAAGGCGACACGTGAAGAAGTGCTGCAGCAGTATCCGCCTCATCCAGAGAGATTTGTTGATTGTGAGCAGGTTCTGTGTTGTGAGAGACTGACTGGACGCTGTTACTGGGAGGCTGAATGGAGCGGCTGGAGTTATGTAGCAGTGACATATAAAGGAATCAACAGAAAAGGAGGGAGCGACTGCTGGTTTGGGTACAATGACAAATCCTGGAGTTTGGAGTGTTCTGATAACAGATTTAATGCCTGGCACAAGAAGCGCACTGATGTATCACTCCCTTCATCTCACTCATCTCACTCTAAGAGAGTAGGAGTTTATGTAGATGTGTCAGCTGGCACTCTGTCTTTCTACAGCGTCTCTGACACACACACGCTCACACACTTACACACATTCAACATCACATTCACTGAACCCCTCTATGCTGGGATTGCAGTTTATGGCTCATCCGTCTCAATCTGTCAGATTTAGCAATAGAGATATTTTCATTAGGATACACATGTAATTTAATTAGGATACACAAGTTCAATTAGCTGAAGTGTGTCAGAGAAGAGAGACATTTAAATTGTGCAGAGCAGTGGTTCCTCAGGACTGGAGTTGAGAACTACTGTTGTAGAGTAAGCTTTAGTACAATTTGATGACTATTTACTTTCACTAATTACTTTCAACAATCCGTTTGTATATGTCTTTTTTTCCCTCCTTCTCTCTCTCTTTGTTTGGGAGATTGAATTTTGAATTTTATATTACACTTGTCATTTGTATTTAGCAAAAATTAATTTGTATTTATATGCTTTTATTGTTGGGGCCTGTCTAATCAAATTGTGCTTCCATAAGATCATAAAATAAGCACACAAAATTAGAGCTGTGTAGTTTTCACTTCTGTTAAAACCTGAGTCAAATCCACTCCCTCTCTTAAAAAGGATTTGTTAACATAACAAAGGGTTTTATTCAACAAACATGCATATTGTGACGAGGCAGCCGGCCTCGCAGGCCAATCATCGCCTCCCCCATTCTTCAGCGGCCCTAACAATTATTGAATTGTTTTAAATATTTAAAAAGACTTAACATTCGAGGCAAGAGCAAGCACTAGCAGGAACATGGTGGAGACTGCAAAAATGAATGAGATACTTATCAGATTGTAGGATCCTACATCTCTCTTGAACAGATATTGGTATTAGGTCATATTTATTGTGATGCTAAACCTTCCCTATCATATGCTTATTATATATTTAGATTAGAGAGATAATACAAATGACAAATAACACATGGAGACACATCACAGGAAAGCTTTTAATATTATAATGACTAACAGATTTGGTGTAAATATACTATTGAAATGTAAAACATAAGCCTTACCAGCTAGAGGGAATATTGTAATGAACAATGTTAAAAATTTTGCTTTGTTTATCACTCAGGTGAGCCTTCAATATACACAATAGTGGTCAAAAGAATTGTCCTCAAGGGATATTTACTTTTAGTGACCATGAAGTTTAATGAAACCACCAAAAATAAGGAGTATTACTTTCGCACTTATGTTCAGTTTTGTCATCATTGTGTTTTGGTTCAGTCTTTCTGGTTTACTGTTTGACCTAGTCTATTTAATTTTCATTAAACTGTGTATGTAATGGTTGTGTTTACTTTCCTCCTTTGAATATGCTTGTTGATATTATTAAAGACTGTTTTTGATATTCAATCTTCATCATACTCATTCTGTCTAGAACTTTAGCGTGACCTTTATGGGAGGAATAACACTAAAAAATTTTATAAATGTGTTTATTTTACTTTTATTTTTGCAGAAGCCAGTCTCCTCATTCTACCTTTGCTCATGTGTCATGCATACATTTTTTTTTCCTTTGCTAGGGTTGCACATTATTTCTAGAACATGATCAGCTAATCAGGCATTGGTCTGATATGAAAAATTATGTTTTTTAATCCCTGCAAATAGGGAATAATTAGAGAAAACATCAAACAATAGGTTCATTCAAGAACCAACCAATTAGAAAATTACGCATGTTACCAATGAACCAATTAAAAAAAAGAAACAAACAAGTGGACCACATGGCAAGATAATATGACTAGACAGAGACCAAACAAACAAACAAAAAACTATTTAAGAAAGGTGGATGGAGGGCCAGGGCCATGAAGGATAACAGGAACTTAATCATGGAGCAAGGGTAGGTTTAGACTGAGGTGGGACAACTTGGCTAATCATTGTCATTAAGACTACTGGAAGGCTACAGGCAAACCTCTGCAGGAAAGTAGCCTGGAAGGGTCCAAGTTTGCCCAAGTTTTTTTAACTGTGGAGCAATGGTGGGCCTAGTCCATGAAGCAGTGTAGCAGGTGATCGCCAGGTCAGAGCCAGCGGTGCAGGAAGCTGGGGCAGAGCTGAATAGCACTAAGGTGAAGCAGTTGGGACCAAAGAACCCTCAGCTGACCACCACAGCAGAGCAGACAAGAGCAAAGATCCCCACAGTGGAACTGAAGACTACCACAGAAGAGCATATACCCACATAAGGCTAATGAGTAAGGTGACCACCAAATGCAGATCAGTTGGAATTGTTCTGAGCAGAAAGAAAAGAGAGGTTAACAGCGGGCTCTGCAGAGGCGACAGGGCAGACTGAGTTTATAAACAGGACTCCTTTGTTTGTGACAGGATAGGCTGATTCCACTGCTTTGGGAGGTTAGCAGTTGAAGCCGCCATCTCAGTAGCAGACTCATGGATAGGAAAGGCCTCTGGGGGACAGTGTGCTGCCCAAACATTCAAAATGTTGACCAGTCCAGAAAAAACTTTCTTTCAAAAATTCCGCTTTTTAACACCATCTATCATCAATATTTGTCAATCATCACAAATAAATTTATGTATATTTCTCAGATTTAACTTTATGAAAATTACCATTAAGAAAGAAGGGTTGAAATTATTTGAATGTCTACTTTTTGAAAGAAATGTAGCAGTTATCTAAAACAAGTTAAATAAGTTTAACTGCATAAAAAAAAAAAACTTTGGGTTTTAAAAACAATAAATAAGTACAATAATTCAAATGTACACCTCCAAAGATATGAAGAAACTTGAAATAAAAACGGTCAGTACTATGTACCATTATGACATTACCGGGAACCAAATCTTCCCAAGCACAGACAGAAACACAATAATGGTTGTAATGTAAAGAATCAAAAAGGTCACATCTATGACTCTTGCCACTCTAGTCCAGCACAGAGATGTCTTTTCTAGTTGGTTTTGCTGCGTTACAGCCCGACACTCGCTAAGGATCTGCTTCAGAAGGTCCAGAGTACACGATTGTTCTGCATTCCGATCTCTGGCTGAATCTGGAGAGCTCTGCAGGGATCTTATAGGATCTGTGAGATAACATGGCTCTGGATTAACACCATTAAGAACACTATATTTCTTTGTACTATATTTCTTCTGTGTAGTCGTACCAGCACTTGTTGTTTCTAGTGATGTTGCTGATCTCCTCTCAGATCCTCTGGCCATCAGAAAATTCACCAGAATGGTCTCCAGAATGCTGAAACCAATTAGACTGAAAACCGCACTGCAGTAAATCCCTGTGAAGACAGCAGCATGACTACAACAGGTAAATAACACCTTTGTGGATTATTACTATTCCAGGGGTCCTAAACTCTGACCCCTGAGGTCAAAGTTTGTGTAAAGCAATATTAAATATGTGTTTCAAAGTCTTAAAAGAGGCAGTGTTTTCTACTCTGATAAGCATCTTAGGTAACACATGGTTCCCTGAGAAGAAGAATGAGACACTGAGTCCATGTTATGATTTGTGATTTTCCCATTTGTTGGTAGTTCCTGGATCCTTCTTCTGGCCGATTATCAAACTTGTTAAGTAAAATATAAAAACTGTGGATTACTTCCATCTATTCTAAAACATTTTAAGGGAAAAGTGTCTAAATGGCTGAACCAACTCAAAGACTCCTACACCAGCAACCTCATAGACCGGAGCTTTTGAAGAGCGGAGCCCTCCAAAGGAAGCCTGACAACATTTTAATAAAATGAATCTCTATAACTAGAGGAGGCCTGATGACAAATGTTAACTAGCCTCCAGGATCCTAGAGTGATTACTCTAGATCACTTCCCTGAGAACTTCCCTTCTCCCTCTAGCTTCACAGGGCGTGGACCTAGACTGGCACAACATTTTAAATACAGGAGGCCTCCCTTTCTTAACTCTCTTTCCACCTGCTGTACTGAAAAGCTCGGAAGCTGAAATTGGAGGAAAAGGTTTTTCTCTTTCTTTCCAGATTTAACAACAGATGTCCCTCTGTAGCAATCATCAACATCAAATGACTGATGGCAGCGGCAGTTTGCTTAGTGGCATGGAGAGCATCACGTCAATCTGAAACATTGACGCATATTTACATGCTTTTTACTGCTTACTCTCCACATCACACTTATGCTGAGTTCACACTACACGATTTTTAAAAACACATAGCATTCAATTGTTGCTGTGTTCACATTGCATGATGGATCTGCAACAGGAGGTTACACCCTCCATGACTGCTTCAGGTCACTCCACCAGAGTGAGTTTTTTTTTTTTTTCAAAAAGTGTTGACGTAAGATCATGCACTTTTATCCCCGCCTACTGGAAACTTTATAGGCTACTGATTGGCCAGCATCGCTTCATGGTTGACATTATATTGCCACCTGTTCCAAAAGCATGTACTTAAAGCATGTGTTTGCATTTTCATGTAGACTGAGGTTTTTGTTTTTTTTATTAAACGAAGTTACCTGTGTACATGGCTTTAGAAATGCAAGTGGTTCTCAATTTGATGATTTGATGATG
>JAUCMU010000001.1:24634150-24647453 GCA_032275025.1 Enteromius treurensis
CTACACCTAAACCTACCCCTTACAGGAAACACAACACACTTTTAGATTCTCAAAACACTTCATTCTGTGTGATTTATCAGCTTGTTTCCTCATGGAGACCTAACACATGTCCCCACAAGGTCAAAATTGACTGGTATGCCTATCTTTGTGGGGACAATTGGTTCCCATAAGGTGATAAATACCAGGTGCACACACACACACACACACATAGACGATCAGCCTGACAGCAGCGGTGTGACTCGCTTGCGTGTGTGTGTGTGTGTGTCTGTTAGTCCTCACAGATCTAGTGTCCTGCACATGTTTCTGTGAAGGGTAGGTTTAGGGATAGAGGATAGAAAATATCATTCACCTGATAGAAAATCAATGGAAGTAAATGCAATATCCTCACTAAGATAGCAATATCTTTGTGTGTATGTACATGTCTGGGAGTGTGTGTTGTTACCGAGGTAGCTCTGCAGGAGCTGGTATGTTGTGATGCTGACAGAATTTGTACTGCGCGTGTTTGCGTTGAATGCATTCTGAGCAATACTGAACAGGATCGACGCCTTCTCCGAGCTGCAGCTGGTCAAAGAGAGAGCAGAAGCTTGCCTGCAAACAGACACACACACACACACTTAGTTTCTACTTCTTAAAAAGAAGACACAGACACAAACTTATCTAAATGGAGACATTGCACTGACTTCTACTGTTTCCATATAGAACTATTTTTATAACATTATAAGCTGACCCTGAAAGAAAACCTCCTGCTTTTGCTGTATATAAATATACAGTAAAAGTGCCTTGGTGTCCCCAACATTAGGTTTTGAGGAATTCTGTTCAGTTTAGCTCAATTTTGTGTTCAAAGGCAGTCCCCAAAAATTTGATAAATTGATGTGTGTGTGTGTACTCACTGCACACTGGCAGCTGTGATGTTACTCAGCACACTGGTGTTCAGCGCACACAGGTTCGTTCCTCCCAGAGCGTTCAGCTCATTAGTGCCGAGAGTGTTTCCTTTCACACTCAGATACTTACTGACCAGCAGCTGGACCTGAGAGAGAAACACACATCAATACAACGAGGAACTGGACACACTCCATGATGCTTGGGCTCTGCTGAAGGCCAAATCGACGTATACACAGCATATACACAGTGTGTGTGACGTGAATAACATTATGAGAACAGTACTCAAACACTCTCTCTCACACACACACACACACACACACACACACACAGTACCATCTGTGCGTCCCAGTCTCCATTGCGCTGGTTCATCAGAGCAGAGAGCGTATCGATCTTGGTGATGTTCCACTTTGTGACATCATCGGGTGTGGCTGCGCGGGAGGCAGAGTTTAAAACTTGTAGAACCTCGTCAGACAGTCCTCTTGGATACGCCTGGGGGGGCAGGACACACACACATCTATGGCAACACTGTGATTTGATAGCAGGTACAGGTGTGTTTCAGCTGTGTGTTCTACCTGGTTGAGTTTGTCCAGGACAGTCCTCTGGTAGCTCCTCTCGTAAACTCTGTCGGTCACCGCCTCCAGGTTGTCCTTAAGAGTCTGGATGCTCAAACAGGCGTTAAACTGCTGCACGTCGTACGCAAACGGAAACATGTCGCTGTACACTTGAGTCTGCAGGATCGCTCCCACAGTGCATGCTGTTTCTACAGATTCAAATACATCACACACACTTATTTAATGAAATAAAAAAAAAACTAAACATGTCAAGGTTTACACAAAACATCACATAGAAAACAGCCGTTTAGAATTTTGATATGTATTTTTGGTCAGTTAAATGTAGCCTTGCTAAGCAGAAGAGACTCTTAGAAACATTAAAACATCTCAGCAACATAAGTGTGATAGCAGTTCTGTGGTGTCTCAACCCTTTCCCGTCATCCTCCTACTTGTCTACTTGATCCTTTTCCACCTTTCTTAAGTCATTTCTTGTGCAGGTGTACCTACACTTATTCACATTGTTTACACAAAGACAGGCTCGTGAAACCCCACTTCCTAAGAAATCCATTCTTAGCCCAACTATAAACTATAAAGGGAACTATAAAGAATTTTCCCTTTTCCTTTCTTTTTAAAAACACTTGAACAAGTTGTGTTCATCTCTTTCATCTCCTTTCTCTAACTTAACAGCATACTGGACACCAACCAGTCTGCCTTCAGAAGTGGAAATTCTAATTCAACTGCCTTGCTCTCAGTTGTTGAAGCTCTAAGAATAGCAAGAGGCCTGAGGTTTGATGCTTTTCACATGGTTAACCACCAGATCCTCTTGTCAACAACACTGGCAAAGAGCATCTCAGGAACCACACTCCAATTGTTTGAGTCTTATCTCTCAGATAGGTCCTGGAGAGGTGAGGTGTCCAAGTCCAAAAATGTAGCTACTGGAGTGCCTCAGGGCTCAGTTCCTGGACCACTTCTCTTTTCTTTCTACATGTCATCACTAGGCTCTGTCGTTTAGAAACATGGCTTCTGCTGATGACACAACTCTACCTCTCACTCTATCCTGATGATCCGATGCTAGTTGCTCACATCTCAGCTTGTCTAACAGACATTTCTAGCTGGATGAAGGACCATCACCTTCACCTCAACCTAGTTAAGACAGGACTGCTTCCATCAAACCCATAACTTTCACAATTTCTCCTTCCAGTTAGGCACATCAATCGTAACTCACTCAAAAACAGCTAGAAACCTTTGGAGTTGCATGATGTTGATGTTTTATTGGTTTTGATTGCTTCTATTGTCTTCATTTGTAAGTCTCTTTGGATAAAATTGCTGCTAAATGACTAAAATGTCAACATCATGGGTACAGTATGTTTCTGCAGTGATTCTCACCAGTAGATCTCTTGATTTTGACTCGTAAGATTTTGTTGACCTCATTCATCATGTTGAGGACAGTCATCTCTGATGCTTTATTGTTCTTCCTCAGGTCACGAATGAAGGTCTTTAGGAACCTCTGCTTGTTGTCCTGACAAACACACACATACACAGACAGATAGACAGAGAGTTATGGTTGGAACATACACACACACACAAAGTTGTGGCTGGAACACACACCACAGTCGCACCTGTGTGAATTTGCTCCAGATGTTGGCTGTGAGGTAGAGCGGCAGCAGGCCCAGGTTCTCCAGTGTGCTTCTGTTCCAGCTGTCTGAGGGTCTGAGAGAAAGCTCTGGAGTCAGTCTGAGCTGATATAATGCACAGCAGATCAGTGGGACACACAGTGTGTGATTGTGTGAGTGTGTTTACCCGTAGCTGGTTTTCCCTCCCAGCAGGACGCTCTCCAGCCCAGAGATCTGCTGAGCTGATAGACTCTCACACTGCTTGAGTTTCTCCAGGACATACGGGTCTGAACTCTGGATGTAATCAGGGCTCAGAAAACAGCACATGTTGCCCAAAACATCCAGCTGTTCCCGACTGATCCTGAAGCCTGAGATTCCCTGAAACACACACCAAACACCACACGATTCACACACAGCACCAGACAAGCACTTTGTCCTGAAAACCTCTTCATCTAAATAGAGATGTTTGTTTTGTTGACAAATACACAAAAATATATATGCTCCAAATTTAATTAAACTTTCTATCCATTCTGTACACAAAGTTAACAAAAACAAGCTAAAAAACTTTTTGATGCATATTTGTCAGTCATGCCATTGTTTTGATATACTTGTTTTGAGTCCAGAAATCGAACATGCATCACAAAAGCTGAATTTGTTTCTGTTAAAAAAATGAGTTAGATTCTAGCCAAAATCCTCTTATGAGTGCATAAATGAATATCAGGACTCAAGTTTTGATTACCAGACAGTCCCTGGCGTTGTTGAACAGCGTCTGCTTCTTGTAGGACAGTGTGCTGGACAGAACGGAGAAGTTGGCTGTTCCCAGAAACGAGAAATATGTGAGGCACAGAGATCTGTCGATCATGGAGTAGCTGAAACACAGTCAAACAAACACACATGACGGTCTTCTAGAACTGAGCGTGAGCGAGGCTGACAGCATGAGTGTGTGTTTGTGCTTTGAGACGCACTTGTAATAGATGAGCACTTCAGCGGGATACTGGGAGAAAGCGTTGAGATCAGCACTCTTGATGTACTGATACATGCAGGTCAACTGAAACACACACAAACTCACTCATGAACACACTCGCACTCGCCTGAAAGACCCTGCCACACATCTCATCATCAAAGCTGTGTCCACTCCTCAATAACAGGTTAAACTCACAGGTCACTGCACTCAAACATCAGCCTATAAAATCTACTGTAATATTTGAGGCACAGATTTCTAGATGATCATGCTCAAAAACTTGTTGAACACTATCTACTTCCTGTCTTCTGCTGTCTGATTGATAGAGCAGAGGTTTGTATCCAGTAAAAGCGCCCTAGTCCTAGAGTAAAATGTAAATCTGAGCCATTTCAACTAAAAGAAACCTGCATTGACTGATCTTAAAACATCTTAAAACATCTTTGTTTTGTCTTAAGATGCACGCCAGTAATGCCTTTTTCTAAGGCATGCATATAAAAATAATTACATGTCCTAATTGAACTATGGCCTAATCCTGGCTTAGGCTAAGCCCTGTCTGTGAAACCGGGCCCTAGTGTATTTGTTTAGTTGTTCAGCTTCAGCTGCTGCTTCAAAGGTCTCTGTGCTGTCAAATCTTGACTGGTTTTCATCAAGTAAACGTCAGAAAAACTTTAATTTTGTTATCATTATTTCAAGATGAACATGTGATTTATTTAGTGCCCTCAGTATCACTTCCCATACTGCCCTTCTGCTAAATATCTTTAAACTAATTAAAGCCACATAACCTAGATTTGAGTGAGACATGTTCCTGGATCAACATCTTTTTGACTCTGGAAAAACATTTTGATTAACCAATCAGATGTGAAGAACCAGTTTATAGGTTTTGTGAAGTTTCACCTTACAATCAGTGTTTGGTGCTATGGTGTCTATTTCTATGGTATTTCTGTTGATTTTAGGCACTACTCATGAGTAAGGGTAGGTTTAGGTGTAAAGATATGGTCAAGACTTAAATTTGGGAGTTGGTCAATATTTTTCATGTGTGAATGATGAAGCTGGAGGGTTTGGTGTGGGCCAGAGCAGATTTATCAAAGGCTATTTTTTGTAAAGGTTTCACAAGGCTCTGCAGAACATGAAGGAGCATCTTACTGTGCGTTTCAGTGGTTTGTAAAAGCCTGTGGGTGATTGTGAGCCTGTTCACCTGAGACTCCTGCAGGACGAGCGTCTGATTGACTCGCCGTCTGCAGCCGCGGATCACATTCATGACCTTACTGGAGCTGAAGCTCTGGATTCGTGAACAAGTGAAGCCCTGCAGCACCTGGAAAGATATGCTACACACACAAACACATGTGTTAACATGGTAAAAATTACACCATCGTGCAACCTGACTGATAAAACCCGTCACTCACTTATCTGGGTTGCTGAACTGAGCAGCAACGCTTTCAAAGATCAAAACGGCCTGAAAGGAAGAGGAAGAGGAAGTGGAACAACTGTGTGATTATGAATATTTGGCATATGGGTCTATAGTTTAACATGAATGTCTGCCACACCTGCTCGTGTTTCCATGTCTTCTGGTTGACTGTCTGCACAGTCGCAGATGATGTGGACACACTCTGCAGGAAGACGCGAGGGATTTCTTTGGCCATGGAGTCAGGGACGTTTGTGAGGATGCTGTCGGACGAGCTGCTGACAGAGATAATCTGAAAAGACAAAGACAGAGAGAGACGTCATGAGAAGAAGCTGAGAAGCTCCAGACACAAGTGGATGTGAGTGAGAGTTACCTGGCTGACGATGGTCTGCTGGACGATAACAGGTGCGCCCATGATGTTGGTCAGGAACACCTGAGATTTAATGGCTTCAAGGAAGATATTTCCTGAGATCAGGCTGAAGAGCGATGACTGAACACCGATGATCAGCGAGCCCAAGTTCTGCAGACTCACTGCGCTATCAATCTGCCACAGACACACTTGTGTGTTAGGAAATACACAACGGACTTCAACGAATCAAAATGAATAAGTTATTTATTAAATCAATGGTTTGTTCAACAATACTGATTCATTCAAGAATGAAACGAGTGACCGTCTTTATATATCTTTATACAACTGTGTTTATGAATAAATAACTGATTCAGCAACATGTTCAATGACACAAGCCCGTTTCAGGAGGAACATTCTTAAATGATTCAGTGAATGTTTGACTTTACAATTTGTTCAACAGTGCTGCAAAGCTGATTCAATCAGGACTGAAATGAGTGACTGTGTTTATGAATTCATCATTGATTCAACAATATGTTTAACAAAACTAGTGCAATTTAGAAAGAAAAGCTTCATGATTCAATGAATCTTTGATTCAAATGATTTCTTAAACAACACTGATTCACTTAGGAATGAAGCAGCACTGATTTGTGCTCTTTGAGAGGTGTTGTTGGTGTGTACCTGGTAAACTCCAGAGGACAGCAGGGTCTGGATGATCACCATGGCCTGATCCAGGTTCCAGCCCTGAACGAGTCTGAGTACAGAGAGTGCGTTGAGCAGTACGTTTCCTCCAGCACCGCTGATCTGGGCTGTACTCAAACCTGTGCATGACTGACCCAGAATATGGATGGAGTCCACAGTCAGGCCGTCCACGTTACTGGCCAGAGCTGCCGAGACCTGCACACACACACAGGGTTGGCTCAGACAGAACTGATTTCTGCTCAAATAACACACTCAAGCTCTCCTGTACATACTTCAGGAAGAATCTCAGTGCAGTTCTGATGGACGTTGGTTGAGACGTTCTTCAGCTGCTCCGAACTCAAGTCTATGAAGGAGCTTGCAGGAGCCAAGCAGAGGAACTTCAGAGGAAGACTGTGAACACACATACATTAAAAATCCTCCTTTTGGAACCTTTGATTTTTGAGTGTAATTTCGTAATGTGTTGCTGGTGTCTCTCACTAGTAGGCACTGAAGTGTGGATTAGTCTCAAACAGCAAAAGCACATAATAATCCAAGACATCAGGATCAACGTTGATCTGACTGAAGAGCTGCAGGTTCTTCAGATTCACCAGGAACGGCTGAAAAACAAACAGGTTTCCGAGTTTGAAAAATGTGAGATGAACACATACAAACAGCAAAAAACATCTTCAAGATGTTTGCTAACAAACCTGAATCAAGCCAAACTGGAGGAAGTCGTCCAGCGTGACGAAGCTCAAGAAGACAGAGATGTACTCTACAAACCAGGCGGTGGAGTTGAGATCAGGGTTGGATGTGTTATAACATTTTGGAGTGGAATCATAAGCTGAGAACACAATGACAAATGCGGCTCATCGTCAGAGAGGTGCTCATTAATATTATCCAAGCAGAGTCAATCATGCAGGCAGTCAAAGTGACTCACAGGTGTTGAGGTAGACCAGGATGGTGTTGTAGATGTCCCTCTGAGAAAACTTTCCTGCAGTGTAGTTGTATGTAGCCATCACTGAAACACTAAACAGAGGTATAGTCACATTAACCATAGCTCTGTGAAATCCATTCATGAAATCACCTACAGAAAGCTGCTTGGTTTGAGAGGGACATTACAACTAAGAATAAACAACAGTGTACAAAATCTATCCAAAATTTCTGTATGTGACTGTTCTTTAGGCTGGTATTTCACAGTGTAATGTTGAAAACAAGCTACTCACAGCTTCTTGAAGGGAAGACAGGAGGCGTTAAGCATGACGTCTGGAGTGATGAAATGGGAGGTGAGGAGAGGCAGATACTGAACCAGTCGTTGATCAAACCACTGATTCACCTCAGATTGGCTCTCCGCCTTCAGAACCTGAGGCCAGACGCAGGACACCACCTGCCGGGCCAGGTCATCTGGCAACAGCGGCTCCTGCGGGACACACAGATGCTTCTTCATTTACTGCTGCCACGTCTCAGTTAGGACAATGAACATGTGCTGCTTTGGTTGTTTCAGGAGCTGCTGAACAAGATTTGAATCTAGAGGGTCATAGCATTCATTTGTGAGCAAGAGATCCATACCGTTTGTAAGTACTGAGGCGTCTTCGGGTAAATTCTGAAAAACTGGCAGATTTGTGTCACATCATCTACAACATTGGGCCGGTTGAGGAGACTGCTGACCTCCGCTGGAGTCACGGACTCCATCAGCTGTGAGACGACACGCATGTCAAACAACAGCAGAACTTACAATACAAAGAGTTAAAGGTGTGCTTGGTGACCTGGCGCACTTTTTTAAAATGCCATTCTCTAAAGGAACGGTTCTTTACCTATTAACTCTCATTTCCCACTATAGTATTAAGAGGCTCCTCATCTTCCAGATCCTACCACTGATTTAAAGAGATGACTATAACCTTCAACAGCTGACTAGTTCAATTAATCTATATTGGATCTGATTAGTAATCAGTAGATGGAGGCGATCTACTGTCTCTGACCTCTGGCACACGGGCAGGCGGCATCAGAGACAGGAAGGTTGTCAGATCAGGGAACTGGAAACTCATGAAGGAGGAGGTCAGGAAGGCGTAGTAGCTCTGGTTAGCATAGCAGTGCAGAGGGGTGGGGCCTGTGGAGATAGAGGGATGATGAGTGAGTGGATGGATGGACGGATAGATGATAGGTGGGTGGATGAATTGATGTTGTATGGACACCTGTGAGAGATCCAAGGATCAGCTGGTAGATCTGATCTTGTGTCTTCGGCTGGAAGGTGGTGTTGAATGAGTTTAGCAGCTGCACTCTGTAAGAGCAAAAATCAGTGAGAATGCAGATAGGTGTGTGTGTGTGTGTGTGTGAGTGTGAGGGAATCTTACGCCTGCTGGCTGATGGGACAGGGTCGCTGCTGGATGATGCTGAAGTAGGACGTCACATGTTGGATAGTAATGTTGGCTACGAAGGACGGCAGTATTTTCTGGATCCAGGACTGCAGATCAGCATCTGGTAACGTGGTCAGATTGGCTCTTTCAAACACCTGCTGCAGAAACGCCTCCTGAACAGGAGATGGAAGAACCACGCCCTGCGTCTGACAGACACAGAACACAGCCAATCAGAACACAGACACACCTCAGATGACCAGTCAGAACTAGGGACTAAAGATTATTTGGATAATCAATTAATTAAAAGATTATTGTTTCTGACCACATTCACGCAGCACAAATGAGCTGTCATAACTAGGACTTCAAATGAATGATTCTTTTTGAAACTATAAATCAGATCTTTGTTTCTGTGAATAATTAATTTGAAGAGTTAAAGTCCAAACTTTATTAATTTGATTTATTGGAGAAAAAACATCTTATTCCACATTTATGTACCTCCAAACAAACAATTATTTTATAATCGATTTATTAACTAATTGCGTTTATGAATAATCATATATCATAAATATATCAATAATAATTTTTTTCTTTATTCTTTATTTAAAAAAAAAAACAAGACAAACAAAAAACATGTAATCTACTTTCATACAGCACAAATGGCTATGATGTTTCTTTTTGATAACTGATCAATCGGCCAATTGGAAGTCAAACACACCACATGCAGCCAATCAGAGAGAGGAGCGGAGCATCTGAGCTGTGACTGGCCGAGAGCAGGTGATGAATAGTTTGTGTTATGTGTGTGTCACCTGTAGCGTGGGGGAGAGTGATGAGAAGAATGCAGTGAACTGAGCATCCGGCACGTAGAGCAGCAGATTGTTGACTGCAGCGGCACTGGACAGGAATCCAGGAGAGCTGGATACCTCCACTAACTGCCTGATGCTCAGCAGACCCAGAGTGTCCAACTGCATAAATACAGAGGAACACATCAGCACACACATCTGTACACATGTGTGTGTGTGTGTGTGAGTGTGAGCGTGTGTGTTTATACCACACTGAAGCTGGGGTTAAGTGTCTGCAGGTCAGTGACTGTGGTGAAAACAGAGAAACGTCCAAAGCTGCTGATCAGCCAATCACTGCTGCTCTGAGAGAAGTCCACACACCCTAAACACAGAGCAGCATTCACTGAGAGCTGAGCATTCACTACAAACACAAACATGTGTGTGTGTGTGTGTGTGTGTCCAACCTGCGGTGCTGTTCTGAGAGAGGAAGATTTTGATAAAGTCAACATAGATGTTTTCTTGTGTGCTGGTGGGCATGAAGTCAAAACTCTGACTGAAGCTGTTGACACTGTGAAAGAGACCAAACCTCAAAGTTGTGTGTGAATAAGTGTGTGTGCGTGTGTGTTTGTGTGTCACTCACACACTCCTGTAGGTGTCACAGCTGAAGTCTCTGGTGGACAGACAGGACAGGAATGTCTCAGAGGCGTAGGGTAAAAATGGGTGCAGCCTGGAATTAAACCAGCGCTGTACGAACGAAACGTCTCTCAGATTTGTGGAGCTAAAGGAGCTCAGAGTGACCGCTCCAATCACATTCAAGAATGAGACGGCCGGGTGGGACTTATTCAGCTTCTGAAAGAGACACACACAGTTCATCTGTGTTACTTTATCATTAACTGCTAATGTGAGGTTTTTATTATATATTTTGGTGTGAATGGACTGATGCGTGGTGAGAGTGCTGTCGTGTACCGTGTCAGAGAGCAGGTCAAGTGCTGGACCCAGCACAGGGTTGACCTTCTGAATGAAGAGCGTCCACGTCTCCTCGGACACGTTCTCATTCCCACTAAGACTGCATAACAACACTTTCGCCAGGTCCTGAGAGCTCAGATCTGTCAGCTAAACACACACAAAACACATTACATACACACACACACACATATATATATATATATATATATATATATACACACATAAATTACACACTTTCAGAGATAGTCTATGTACCTCTGCACAAGAGTACTGTGTGAGGCTGAATTCACAGAGCCGTCTGCCATCATGGGACACGCTGAGATACGCTGATAGAGCAGAACTAAAACACAAACACACACACGGACGGAGTATGACAGATACAGGCAGAATGCAGATATGCACTAATATGCCTTTGCTGAGTTACATGTTTTGTTGACCCTGGAACAACCTTTTAATCCAAAAACATACATCAGATTAATATATACCAAACACTGACTGTAAGCCTAAACTTCACAAAAACTATAAACTAAAAAAGTTAAATAAAAAATAAATAAGCCGATGTATGGCTGAGTTGTAAAATCTTCACTGAAGGCGTTCTCACCTGTTGACGCTCCCGCACACTGCTGTTTCTGAGAGACAGAGAGGAACAGCTGTCAGCTCACATAACACACGATTCCAGACAGAAACAACCAAAATAACCAATCAGAGACAATCACTAACCATTCACTGCTGTGACGCCACACTGCAAGAGACAGAAGAGACTCATGAATGAGACATAGTCATGAAAGTGACTTTTTATTTAATGAATATTAGACAGTTTTATATCGTGCCCATACAGTTCAACACTCACCTGTATGCTGGAGCTTACACAACCTGACACAGAGAGAGAGAGAAACATTTATGAGTGTGTGTGTGTGTGTGTGCTTGAGAGTCTGGTGACACTGAGAGTGCTCTGTTCTTACCCTGCGGCATGCTCTGAAGAAGAGCTGATTTACTCCTCAGAATCACTGACTCCAGATCCACCGGCATGCTGACCACCAGATGATCCAGACGGTGGAAACTAGCAACAGATGGACAGACGTGTGAGCACGAGACATGCGATTCAGCACATAAAACACATTCAGAGCACGATGAGACTCACATGATGTGAAACGACACGCAGGAGACATTCCTCTGTCAGAGAGAAACACATCCAGGGGTCAGTGGAGGAACAGCAGTGAGAAACAGATGCAAAAGTGCACTTACAAACTCTTTACCGTCTTTGATGACTCCACCATGATGGCGAGCGTGGAGGTGATCCTCTCTCTCTGTGGAGAGGTGGTCAGGTGATCAAACACTGCGTTGATGACCACACTTTTCTCTGGAAGACCAGCAACATCCTCAAACATCAGCCCTACCAGCTGCAGTGGGGAGAGGTAGAGCAGGCCGCTCATCTGGAAGCAGAGAACAAAGCAATTAAACCTGTTCCACTGTTCAAGAACAATCTCTCTTTTTTTCCAGTACAGTAGCAGAAGTAACAGAAGCAGACCTGTTCTGACTACATATCACAATCAAGCTCCACATTAACCCCTGCAAGCTCATCCAAGTTTGAGAGGAAATCTCGCTAAAAGCGCATTTAAGTAACTGTACCGGGTTGAACTGTGCGTTGAGTGAGATCAGCTGATTCAGAGGAATGACAGCAGAGAACTGGCCGAAGTTACTGATGAGCCACTGGGAACTGTCGTTGGACACACACGCCGCACCTGAACACACACACACACACACACACATCACAGCTGTACAGAGTTATGGATCTGAGCTGGACAGAAGAACGACACACAGAGGAGGATCGGTTCAGTACCTGCTCTGGAGAGGAACGGGACAATGAAGTCTGACCCGGCTGTTTGGCGCTGAGAGACATTCATATGGGAAAATCCTGCATCGAACGCTCCGACCCTTCATCACACGTACACACACACACATGCAGGTCAATATCAAATCACATATCTGATGTCTGACTGGTTTTGGATGTTTAAACAGGGAGGTGAGGACGATCTTTACACAGTCTGGAAGCTCTGGCAGCTGAAGTTCTGCCTGCCCAGACACTGGAGGAAGGTTCTGGACGCGCTCGGCAGGATCGGATGCAGGTGTTCATCGAGCCACTGAGCGACAGCGTTCTCGTTTGAGAGTCTGCCCAGACGCAGCTCCCGCAGAACATCCAGGACCACTGAAGCAGAGCTGCTGCTCCACCACACCGACTAAAGAGAGAAGATCATCAGCACCAGGACACAACAAGGCTTCATACAATCTCTGATCATGATTCATAATGAATTCATGCCTGATTTCTAAAGCAACATGTCTTATAGAGTGAGTGATTTTTAATCTTTTTCTTCAAATGTATTATAGTTTAGTAACTGCAGTTTTATTTTTTTTTGTTGTCAATTTTTTTTAATTTTTTTTTATAACTAAACTAAATTAAAAATATCACCCTGGCAACTACATTTCCCTTATTTCGATTTAGATTTTATTTAGTTAGATTTTATAGTTTTCCTATTTTAATGTTTTTGTTTATTTCAGATCATTTTAGTTATTTTACCGCCTCAAGTTAAAGTAAAAAATGTTGCTTCAGCAACTAGAAAGAAATATGACACATAAGTGTCATTTTAGAAGGTTCAATTTTGGCGCTTTTCCACTACACAGTACCAGATCGCCTCGGCTCGGCTCGGCTCTGTTTGGTTTTCCACTGTGTAAAAGTTGTACCTGTACCTCCACAATAGTACCTGGTTGTCATA
>JAUCMU010000001.1:24656803-24670984 GCA_032275025.1 Enteromius treurensis
ATTCCATGCGGTATGTGGGCCGGATGTAACCGTCTGGTGTGGGCCGGATACGGGCCGCATGAATTTTGCTATCTGGGTAGACTCAGATAAAGATTGTGAAGTTACTTCCTTGTCATTACAAAGCCCCAGAGTGCCAATGACCACAGTAATGAACAAATTGGATAAACACATCCACAAGGTGTGGAAGCACACATCTGCTAATTTGAAAATGCAGCACTCAGGTGTGCTATAAAAGGCAGCAGTTGAGTTCACCTGTATTCATCAAAAATGGAAGGAGCTGGAAGAAGAGTGAGAATGAGAAGGGGAGCTCAAAGAGGAAAAGGACGTAGGGGAAGTGGAGAAGGAGGTAGAAGAGGAGGCCTAGGTAGAGGAAGAGGAGAAGAAAGAGATAGAGGAAGATGTAGAGAAGGACTTGAAGAGTTGATAGAACCTGAACAAAGAAGACAAGGACCAAATCTGACTCAAGAAATCCGTGCAACACTTATTGACTACCTACAGAATTTGTGTTGCTTTTATTTTTCAGAGTCAAACTGTATGTACTCATTGTATGCAGTCATTTTTATTTGTCTACAGATTTTATTTGTTTCATTTATTTTATTTGTATCATTTCTTTCCTGGTTGATTACTGTAACTGATTATGGTAAGAAATATATATTTTGTATCAGTGTTGTGCAGTGCTTGGTAAGTTTATAGTAGGCCTCTTTGTGTACATTCTCCCTATATCTCAAACTAATCATGAAGAATGTTGTGGACTTGTGAAGAATTTATCACAGCAGCGTGAAACTGTCTGCAATAGTGTCTGATCATTGAAGACTGTGTTGGTTAAATAAAAACGAATAGCATTTTCACAAATATGTGTATAAGTTTAGACTGAAATGTGTCTTTTTGCAAACAATCTGCAAATTGAGTGTGGTGTTTGGATAATTGTGATTATATTTTGAAAAAAGAACCCGCTTTTCAAAATTGTGTGTAAACAATTGAAAAAAAAAACTGTAATAGATCTGAATCTATTGTTAAACCAGTCAGATGTTGCACAGTAAATATCATTAAATGAGAACAATTAATCGGTTATGTGAGTACAGGAGAAAGCAGACTGATGCATGGATCTATGTGCAGGTTTTAATTATGAGGAAACAAGAACAAACAATAAGCGAGACACTAGGAAAACTAGGAACAGAAACAAGCAAAACCATAACCACACCATTCAGCAAAAATAAAGCACAAGGGAAACAAAAGGGTTTTTAATACACGCGATAACAAATGCAATCAATAGCTATGGGAACTAACAAGAAGTGGATGTGGTCTGATGTTTAGACACACAGCTGAGGCAAAACACTTCCTGTGCATGTCATAGAGGTGACAGAAGCTATGAAGTCATGAAAACACTGCTCACTTATGATTAACTTCTCACTGTTCACACAGCTACAGAATAAAGTGAACAGATGATCAGATGGGCCATGTTCATGCCAAACAAAATGTTTGTATCCGTGTCTTACTGAAACCTTCAGGACATTTATTGTTACTTCACAGGAATGCCATTATCATAGAGATTCCTCAAATTCTACTAGATAGCAGAATCAGAGATAGGGGATCTGAGATGTCTGGATCTTGTCTTGTGAAGTCAGGAAACACTGTCTAGTTCACATCATTGTGCTTGTTTGTTCCTTGTTTAATACATCTTAATTTTATATATATATATATATATATATATTATATTTAATAAATTAAAGCTTCTTGTGTCCAGTCAATATCACTGCTTACATACAGCCACCAGTCGTCCTAGTTTTTTTAAGCCTATGTATAGTTTTGTGACAGGCGTTATATTATTGAACAAATAGAATAAAAACTTGATTTAATTGACATACCTTTGACGAAGCAAATATATACTTGATTGGTAAAGCTGGAAAACATGCTTCTTGATTCTTCACTTGATATCGAACTCGAAGAGGAAATATTTGTTTGTTGTTATGATAAGTTGGTTTGAATTTGTTATCATTTTCATGTAATCCTCCTCCTCAGGTGAAATACCAGATTCCAGATTGATAATTCTGTTTTGGAAACATCTTGTTCCTCAAGTTGGTCTTATAGTAACCTGAAAATGTTTCAAATAAATAAATAAAGGAATATAAGTGAGGGCCATCTCTTGGTGCTGGTGCACCATCTGATCTGGATATAAACTTTTTTGTAATGTATTTTTACGCTTGGTCACAACACTTTCTGAAACTCAAGGTACCCCTTTTTAGTCACTTTTTGACACAAAGGGTCCTCCTCTGTTTTCAGTTGTTTGGTTTAATGTAATGTATAATTTTTTACTTTTATTGGAACACCAAACCTCACCTATAAACTGTAAAATCCAATAGTCTACCTTACTTATATATTCTTAGTAATCTTTACTTAGTTGTTACACTGACTAGGATTCAGTAACTGTTACTTTTTGACAAGTAAAATGACTTACTTGCTGCTATGAGTAAGCCTTACTAAGAATATTCAAGTAGCCACAACAAAACTAATGACATTGATTAAGCAGTGAGAGGCAGCTGTGCACTAATTTGTTGCTAACGCAAAACACAACAACAGAGGAAGAAGGAACATTTCCCCATGTCTGTTATATTTCACTAGTTTAATTCACTCCTTTTAACAAAGTTATCTTCGATGTTAAATTTTCAATACAACTGAACATCACATATGCCACATAAGAGTTTCCTAAAACGTTTTATTTATTTATTTATTATTTTTTTTTACTTACCATTATAGTGATTAGCGTTCCCTTTGGTTGGGCACTTAGAACGTTGTTTAATAATTTAAATTTCTTCTTATTTATACAGTGATGCAACATGAAATCAGACTTGTGTGGTTTCAAAGGGAAAAAAGTAGTAATAAATAGGTTGCTTTTAGCAGATGACTTATTAAATACATTATGTCGTTTTCATATTTTGTTCTAGTGTTTATTTTGAAGTTCTTCATAATCATTCTGTTATACTTTTTGGTGTTTTTCATAAATCACTTGTAAATTGGATGATATAAAATTGAATTTGTATGTTAATTTGCTAAAGTCACACACTGACTACATTATTCACCATGGGTATCACAACCATGGTAACAATTAAATTAAACTAACTTTCATTAATTTTATAAAAAAATTATTTGCCCTTTTTATTGTGCTACTGCTGACACAAGACAACAAATTAAATTTGCAAACTAACACAACACCAACTGTAAAACAAAGCAATTGTGCATTGTTTTCTGCCGCAATGCACTCTGCGAGTCAGTGAGTAGCTACTGTATACTAAGTCAGTGAGTAAACTTAAAGTAAAGGATCGAGTACACCCTACAGTTATTTTTTAGTAACTATAACTCTCACTTAAGTAAACTATACTAACTAAGCATTTGTCAGTACAACATACTCCTTCTATTTCACTTTACTTAGTTTTTTTAAGGCAATCGGTTTGCATGTTTTTTTCAAGTAAGCTCAACTAATTACATTTTACAGTGTATGTGCCCCTGTTACTTATTTTAAACTCAAATAAGGCTTGTTAGTGTCTAGCTCTTGCAAGCATCGGTTTTAAAAACACCCCTCAAAAGTAATTTCAGCATTTTCTGTACATTAGACTTCCATAATTTATTGCATTATTATGTACAGCACACTCATCAACAGCTAATGTTGTTTAATTGTGCTTTATAAATAAAGTGACACTGCCGTACTGAGTAAATTGGGATATTAAAAAAGCTATAAAAAAAAAAAAAAAACGATGCAATATTATTCCATAGTATATAGTCTTGTAGTGTTTATATTTTGAGGCAAAAAACACTCTTGACTTGAAATCCTTAACTTAAAAAATTACGCAAAAGACTAAATTCAGTACTTACCCCTGTTATCATCCTCTCTCATAGATTTGTTCAGGCATTAGTAAAGTGATCCATCTTCCTGTCAGAGGATGTTAGTCTCTTTAGCTCTTTAAAAAAATATATATTTCCCAATAGACTCTTCTATAATAATGCATTATTTATTCATAAATAATGTGGCCATTTCAGCCTGTCTCTTCATTGTAGCCCATGACTGACTGATGTATGAAGATTAACTGTTGACACTTAAAACTCAGTAATGGCAAATCCCATTTGGCCTGTCATATTTTTCAGACTTGGTTTGAAGTAAAGGAGGTATTCCCTTACGGCTTGGGGAAACGTTGGACTGCAAAATGAGTTTGTGATTCTGAATAAATTAGTTATATTTCTCACTAGTCAGGTGTTGTAGGTACACCTTTCCTTTTCACACTTTTGAACAGCTCATTGGCATCTGTGTGCTGTAGGCAATAAGGTGTGCTGGCTGATTTGGAGGGATTGTGGTACTTTGCATGGCAGGCATTTGCTTGTGGCGTCTCTCTCCTTGTGTTTCTCTAACTCATAATGCCAGTTCTTCCATTGCCTTTCATGCAGCTCCTGAAAGCCTCTGTTTTCTCCCTGAAATTTCTCATCAGTTCAGGCTAAGCACATCTTCAAAGAAAATATTCAGGAGAGAAAGAAAGAGAGGGAAAACTAATGGATATGAATGAGCAAACAAACAGAATGGCATCTATACAAAATGTAGGAAAGGGAAAACTACTACTACTAAAATAAACATGCAACATCCAAACTTGCACACCCACATATTTTAAGACATCACTGTTTCACCACTTTGTTACAAACAGATAGAGCACTACAAAACAAGTTAACAATGCTGTCAAGACCCAGCAGACTGGCAAGAATGGGATTTCCACAAATCTAAAACAAAAACAAATAATCTGAACGTTTTTATATAAACGTCTTGTCAAAAGTGTATGATTTCTTCCTTAAACCGAAAAATAATATCCAAAATAATGATAAACCAAAAAGTAAAATAAATTAATAATAATAATTTTTTTTATTTTTATTTTATTTAAGATTCTCAGAACTTCTCTTTTCCATTTAATGACAGCATTCAAAAGGACAAGAAAAGCACCTTTAAAATAATCCTTATGGATTTCCCACTAAGTCACCTGAAACTGTTTATGTGAGTAACAGATGGAAATGTAAGTTGTTGTCCATTAAAAATCTTACCCTTTACAATGGTTCTTTTTGCAGTTATAAACACTTAGTGACAATAGTCACTAGATACACTCTTAGAAATAAAGATACAAAAGCTGTTGCTGGGGTAGTACCTTTCCAAAAGGTACACTTTTATTCCTGTTAGGTTCAAATATGTCCACTTTAAGTACTAATATGTACCTTTAAGGTACCAAAATGAATCATTTAGGTACACACATGGACCCTTTTGAAAAGGTACCATCCCAGTGACAGCTTTTTTAACTTCATTTCTGAGAGTACACACAGTGACAAAGTTTTGATTTAAACATTTGCAAATACACACAGTAAATTAATTTGATACTAAGATTGCTTTTATTGTATAGAAAATACATTCTGCTAAACCAAGAAAGAAACTCCTAAGGTTTTAAAACAATGTAAGTAAAGTATCTGATTAAAGTTAATGTGTGAGAAAATTGCAATTCGTCAGGAAGACTATGATTTGTTTGTGAACATCAGCACCAAACTCTACCTGGTGTCATGGCATTAACATTCCTTGGTGCTTTAGCACCAATAAGTACATCAGTGCAGTTTCCAAAGGAAATGAACAATAGAGGCAGTGAAACCCTGACACATTTCATTCCTTTCCACACAAACTTACAGAGTTTTGATAAATAGAATATCATTTTTGCACAATTACTTGAAGAAGATCATGTTATAACTTCAAAACAATACACTGTAAAATCTAATTAGTTGAGCTTACTTAAAAAAATCATGTAAACTGATTGCCTTAAAAAAACGTACAAGTAAACAAGTAAAGTGAAATAGGAGTATGTTGTACTGACAAATGCTTAGTTAGTATAGTTTCCAACTAAACATTGGACGTCGGAAAGATGTGCAGATCATGTCTATATTGCGTCGGTCGGTCCAGGACCATATCTGTACGTCTATACGACATGCAAATCCAGTACGGTATCTCGATGTCCAACTACGACCTCACTTGGACATAGATATGCAGTCCAAAATTTTAGAGAAAAAAAGCTTTTTTTATGTATCACCGTGGTCAGTGTGTGCTTTAGTTGGGCTCTTGACCCTTACATTAGGAGAATTAAATGTTGTTTTTGCTGATGCACTTAAATTTTAACAGCCAGACAAGCCAAAAGCAAAACTCATCAGTTGATGATGGTTGTGCTTGAAGTTTTTTACTTGAATCTCAGAGCTGAACTACTTGATGTGTTGTTTTGACAATGACAGGCTTGTGATTGCACAGCTGAACATGGAAGTGTTTTTCTAGAATTTCCTTTTCAGTTCTTCTGATATAAAAAAATGGGAATATTCCTATAAGGCACACGCAGACATCAAGAATCAGCGTATGAATCTCAACAACGGCGACAAACCACATATTCAGAAAAACAGATAAACTCTAAACGTACTAATAACACACTAATAAAAACATCACATAAAAACAGCAAAATTAAGAGAATTGTAAGAATAAAAGAAAATCAATTCTGCTCATTATTTATTCATGATGGGAGTTATTGATGAGTTTTTATTGGTGGCCCCAGAATGCACTGCAGCATTTGATGGTCACCAGTGTTGAGATCCATACGCTGACTCTTGATGTCTGTGTGTGGACCTCACAACCCATTTTTTTATACATTTTTTTTTTTTTATTAGTAGAGCCTAAAAATCTTATCAAGATGCGTGAAATAAACAGAATGTTTAGCTGTAATCTCAAGACTGTCATTATCAATGAAGAACACACAATACAGATAACAAAGCACTGGCCCTGTTCAGAGACTCAGGAAAAAAACTAAATCATCAGCACAAGATGAGTTTTGCTCTAGGTTTGTCAGGCTGATATATCTCAAGACCAGCAGCCAAAACAATATTTAAACTGAACATTTTAAAGGTCAAGATCCCAACTAAAGCACACACTGACACTGGGACGGTAACACATAAAGTGAGATTTTCTCCTTAAAAAAAAAGCTTTCTTCTCTAAAATTTTTAACTGCATATCTACATCCAAGTGAGGTCGTAGTTGGATGTTGAGATACCGTACCGGATTTGCACGTCGTATAGACATACAGAAATGGTCCTGGACCGACCGACGCAATATAGACATGATCTGCACGTCCATCCGACGTCCAATGTTTAGTGGGAAACTATACTAAGTAAGTATTTGTCAGTACAACATACTCCTTCTATTTCACTTTACTTAGTTTTTTTAAGGCAATCGGTTTGCATGATTTTTTCAAGTAAGCTCAACTAATTAGATTTTACAGTGTGGCCGAATAGAATATGTTTTGCGAACCTGGTCTTTCTTCTCAAGGGATGCCGTGGCAAATCCCCGCCAGGAAGGACTTACTTTCACAGCAAGGAGGGCTAGTCCTACATCCTCGCCCAGAGAAGTACAATCTATGGCTGTGGCCTCTGAGGGGGCACAGCTCATAGCGGCAGGTTTGTCGGCAGAGGTCGCTCATACTATTCTGCACTCCTTCAACTAGAAGGTTGTATGCGCTGAGGTGGAAACTCTTCACCTCTTGGTGCGCAGAGCGACAGCAAGAACCAGTTAACTGCCTGATTGGCTTAGTTCTGGAATTTTTGCAAATGAGACTCTCTACGGGGATTGCTCACTCAACCCTAAAGGTTTATGTGGTGGCTATTTCGGCCTTTCAAATACCAATTGGTGACGGCTCAGTGGGACACCCACAAGTTATATACTTTTTGCGGGGTGCACGGAGGCTGAGGCCAGTGATGTGTTCTAGGATACCAACTTGGGACTTAACAGTGGTCCTAGAGGCTCTTTCTAAACCGCCGTTTGAACTGTTAGATCAGGTGTCTGATCGTCATTTAACTATCAAAACGGTGGTCTTGATGGCACTCTCCTCACTTAAGAGGGTGGTAGATTTACAGGCCTTATCAGTGGCACCTAATTGTATAGACTTTGCACCCGGACTGGTGAAAGTTTTTCTCTTCCCGCGAGCGGGATATATTCCGAAGGTTCCTACGGTTCCACTGCAGCCCATAGCCCTTCAAGCTTTTTGCCCCCCTCCTTTCCAGGAAGCAGGCCAAGAAAAATTTAATTATGAGTGTACAGTTATTTGTAAGTATGGAGAAGGTCGGACCAGCTGTTAGTGTGTGTGGGTCTGTGGATAGTGGATGCTAAATTTATGGCCTATGACTCTGCAGGTCTCCCCTCGCCGACGGGAGTCAGAGCTCATTCCACAAGAGGTGTGGCAGCCACAAAGACCTATTTAGCAGGTGTCCCTTTGTCGGACATCTGCAAAGCAGCTGGATGGTCCTCTCCCTTGACCTTTGCGAGGTTTTATGGGCATGACCTTCCGGCTACCCCAGGTTCTGTTGTCCTTAGATGTGCTGCTCCACACTAGGCAGGAACTTGTGGGTATGGGTTCGTTGGTATTTAATTCCCAAAGTGTCTATAGCAGTGTGAGGTCCTGAAAAGGAACGTCTCTGGGTTATGTATATAACCCCAGTTCCTTGAAGGAACGAGACACTGCGTCTCTAGCCACACCCACGGCATCCCTGCCGGGCGCTTGCTTCATTTTTGAGCTAATGTGTGATGCGCCGCACCTGGGTTTTGAGCTCCGGGGATCACGACGTCACCCGCCTACGACGCCCGGAGGCCTTATTGGACAGATTTACAGCAGATTCAGAGCATGGCTAACGCAGAGGCGTTCCCAAAGCGTCTATAGACGCAGTGTCTCGTTCCTTCAAGGAACTGGGGTTATATACATAACCCAGAGACGTTTCTGGTGCTTCTCTTTGTGATTGACAGAGTAGTTCAAAATGATTGTGATTTATGCTTTTCAACTGCTTCATAATTTATTGCATTTTTGGATTCATATACTGTACAGTAAAATAGCCTAGGTGTAGATTTATGTGGGAAAAAAGTAATGTAAAGCTGTGTAGTATACGCCAGCAAAATAACTATATGTAAAGAAAAATAAAAAGATTACTTTCAGATACCAGTGTAGATTGAGCTGCTGGTGCCTAGACTTATTTATTACTTATTCTATTTGTTTATTATTATTTTTTAATTTTCGGGTTTATCTTACTTCCGTGTATCGATTTGTTTACAAAAAATATATTTAATTTGGTACAAGAACACACACACACACACACACCCACACACACACACAAAGACCTGTGAGTGAACATTGATATTTTGGTAATTCACTCATAAATGTATCAGCAAACATAAAATGCAAGTTAATTTTATTGAAGAAAAATAATTTTACAGTTAAAATAAAACTCTACTATTAAGGCACAAAATAATTTGCTATTCTAACATATTCATTAAAAAAAAAAAAAAACATTAAATTAAAATTAAAAATTTTGCCAGTATGTGTGAATATGTTTTTATTAGACTATACTTGTTTTAAATAAGTTCAAAGATTTATTATAAAATCACTACAGATTAAATTAAAAATAACTTCAGAACAAATATGATTATAAAGACACAAGAGAGACACAAAAATCAATATATTGTATTGTAAGTGCTGCCATTAATCTAATAATGCTCTGATTCATTTCTCATGTTTCATTTATGATCCATTGTGTTCATCTAACTGATTTCGGAGGATGATTTCATGGATTTTTGATTACAGATGTTGTATCATGTGTCATGTGAAGGTCAGAAGCCACACGCAGGACACAAGGAGCCACAGGCCTGGACCGAGACGAAGAGCTGATGCAGATCCTGAAACACACACACACATCATAGATCACACACAGGTCTGACGGTGAGTCTCAGAGATCAGAGTCAGTGGGCGGGGCTTTACCCTGTACAGTGACGTTCGCTGCAGCTGAAGCCGTCGGCTGTGTAGCGCTGCTGCTGCTGTTGTTCAGGACTGTGATGGGTGCAGCTGTGCTTGGATCGGCTCGGCCTCCAAACAGACCCAAGTTCAGCGTGTCTAACTGAGACTGCGGCTGTGAGGAGATCCAGGCCTTGACCACAGAGTCGTTCTCAAACACCTTCAGATCGGCCACGGCTGAGCCCATGAGAGCGCGCACGTCTGACACGCTCAGAGCCTGAACCACACAGAGTACAGTCAAACATCTGCACTGAGAGCAGTACCTGTGTGTGTGTGTGTGTGTGTGTTTGTGTGTGTCTGTGTTACCATCACGACAGGAATGCTGAGGCTCCTGAAGGTGCTGATGTCCAGACTGATGTTAAAAGATGCCAAAGCCCTCACGTCCTCAACCGGAGCGCCACCTGCATACACACATTCTCTTTATTATGAAAAAGCAATTCAAATGTAAAATCATGCAATCCACGAAACATATAATTGTGCAAAGCAGTTTTCTAGTTTTCTGTCTAAATATGCTTAAAATAATGTCTAAAAACAGCTAAAGCGTGTACTTTATGCTGTTTGAAGTTGAGTTCCAATCAAATATTGCCATATTATTCTAAAAACTAAAAAAAATGATTTAAGATTGCTCAGGTAATAGTTTTTCTAAAGTGGCTCACCACTGAACACTGGTGGAAAGGTACTGGTACTGCACCCAATTTAAAGTTACCTTTAATCTCATTGCAAAGATATCAACCTCAAACTTGAACACATCTTTAGTTTTGTAGAATGAATCTCTAGTAGCTTTAGGTTTCCCACATGTTTTTGTGCAGTACATTTAAGGTTTTATGTTTTTATAAGGCTTAAGGCAGCAGAGAACGCAAGTCTTTTGACAGTTTAAGTTGGAAACGCCATCTTCAGCTCAATATATATAAGACTGACAGTTAACAGGTTAAGGTTGGGTTACTGTTCAGAGCTGACATGCTTCTGAACAAACCCACAGACTTCATGAGATATCTGTGTGTGTGTGTGTGTGTGTGTGTTACCGAGGTAGGGACTGATGAGGTGGAAGTAAATAGGGCCGTTCCTGCGTTGAGCTCTGAATGAGGAGTTGGCAGTGCTGTACAGAACCGATTTCTGCTCCACCGAGCATGAGGACAGATCCAGAACTTCTGCATTACTGCACAAGAGGAGAGAGAGAGAGACATGAACAAGTGAGTAGAGTGAGCTGGTAAATGAGTATGTGAGCGAGGGATTGAGTGTGTGTAGCACCTCAGGTCTGCTGCTTTAATGCTCTGAAGTGTTGAGATGTTCAGCGAGCAGATGTTCGAGCCGATGATGTTCAGCTCGTTCGTGCCTAAAGTGTGACCGGCCACACTCAGATACCTTAGGATCACCTCCTTACTCTGCAACACACACACACACACACACACACAGAGGTTATCTGGCTCTGCTCCAACATTTCATATTTTAAGCTCACTATAATGTCTAACAAAATGGACAAAATGATAATAAAAAAAATGCTTCTCAATAGCAATCATAGTCAGCATTAGCTCATGTGTTATCTCACATTAAAAATGAGAAATACATTTGATACAGTATTTATTCATCTATGATATAAGCTGTTCCATAAAATATAGTGATTATTGTAACTTTTGCTCAGATCCATTAAATAATTTATATTTATGCATTTAGCAGACTAAAGAAATGAACACAAACAAGACAAAACTGTTGGCTGTTTTTCCAAGCAGAGAAGTACTGAATCACTGACCCTGACCATGTCCCATTCTCCGTTGTTTCTGCTCATGAGCGCGGTCAGCGTGTTGATGCTGGTGATGTTCCAGGTCCTGATCTCGTCCAGCGTGGCTTCCCGCGACACAGACGAGAGCAGCTGCAGAGTGCTGTCGGAGAGTCCGGCCGGATACACCTGGAACACAGCAGTCATCAGCGTCGGCCAGCGGTCACCGGCAGTCATCAGTACAGATCACGTACCTGCTTCAGCTTGTTTAGAATGATTCTCTGGAAGTTGTTGTCTTCCACCTTCTCTGAAACGGCGGCCAGGTTATCTTTGAGCACCCTGGTGGTCAGACAGGCGTCGAACTGGATCGCGGTGTATCCGAAGGGGAAGGACGTGTCTGCTATCGTGGCCTCCGTGATGTTCCCGGCGGTGCAGTCTGACCGACACAAACATCATCAAACATATGCTGACAGCTGCGGCAAACCTCCTCTTTGTGTCACAGAGGTTTAGCTGCTTTTTGAGCTCAGTTTAAGCATCCTGATTACACACATACGTCAGCAAGACGTCTATTTAACATCTATTCCTATAGATGTCTTGCAGATGTCAAATACTCGTCAAACCCCTGATGCAAGAGTTATTCTTCTTCTACTTCTTCCTTAACATTAATGAATAGCAGATTCTACACCACAACAATAACAATAAAGGCACAGAGAAACAATATCATTGGAATCATTTTCAGAATGTTTTTTTCCAGCTGAAGCAGCAGATGTGAGTGCACTTAGAACAGACAGACGATATTGTTTGCAGTCTGGTCGTTAATCTCGTTATCTTTATAGTTATCGTGCTTGGTGTTATCCACACTGATTTATTTGAAGGCCAATCAAATCCCAGCACTGGTGATGTAGATGGCAGGCAGGAGCTCCGGCTCTAACTTCACAATGACTTGATGTTTTAGAACCAAACTTGAAACCTGTCATCGTCTCCTTGTTCTTAAAGTATTCAACAAATTCATTTTCCAAAGTCTTTAAATCACATAATGGTTAAAAGTTATATGCTTTCTGGTCGTTGTTATTATTTTTTAAATACACACCCCCGGTTTCACAGACAAGGCTTAAGCTAGTCCCAGACTAAACTGCAAGTTTGAGCTGTCTCAGATGAAATATCTTAAAACATGTCGGAGTCATTGCTCTGTGTTAAGATGCACACCTGTAATATTTTTTTATAAGGCATTTTTGTAAAAGTTGCTTAAATATCGTAATTTTACTAATGCCTAATCCTGGCTTAAGCTAAGCCCCGTTTGTGAAATTGGGCCATAATGTACTATAAATATAATTACACATAATATGTTAATGATAAAGGGCACAGATTGCAAAATATATTCATTCTTGAAGGTCATTGTGCCTCTGTGTGTCTGTTTACCTGCAGAGCGCCTGATTCTGCTTCGAGCGTCTAACTCAGCATTGCAATTTTTAAAGAGTTTCTTCAGTTTGGGCTTCTCTGTGTTTCTCGTCCTCAGAAACGGCATGAACACCTTCATGTACTTCCTCTTCACAGTCTGCCACACACACACACACATATATATATATATATATGAATACAGTCAGCATTCACACTACTGGAACCATGGAGATTTAGAGAGTAAGCATCCGTACCACGCTGAAGCGGCTCCAGAAGTCACCAGTGAAGTACAGCGGCAGAGTATTGAGTTTCTCCAGCGTCTGCTGATCCCATCCAGAGGAGCTCCTAAAAAACAACAGAGTTCAAGACACGGAACACACAGCCTTGCAGTCATAAACGCATTGTTAAATGAACTGTAAGTATGTTTCATATCACATGTACATTTCGGTGCAATAACTCTAATGATCTCAGTGAGCTCGTTGATTGAATGAACTAACAAAGAGCTCATAAAGTATTTCTCACCCATAGATGGTTTCTCCTGAGAGGAGCAGTGTTTGCACAGCGCTGATCTGAGCGTCGGAGAGATCATGGCAGTTCTTCAGGCTCTCAATGATGGCTGGATCAGAGTTTTGGATGTAGACAGGGTCGAGGGTGCATGTCAGGTTACCCAGAACCTCCACGTGATCTCTGCTTAACTTCTGACCCGAAATACCCTACAGCAACACACATATATGCTTACAAGAGCCTGGGGGGAAATGTGTGTGTGTGTGTGAATGTGTGTGTGAGCTGCTCACCAGACAGTTTTGTGCATTATTGAACAGAGTCTTCTGCTTGTCGAGGACGCCGGAAAGAACAGAGTAATCTGCTGTGCCCACGGCGCTGAAATATGAGCGGCAGCTCACCTTCTCCACCTTCTCATAGCTGACCCCCCGAAACATCAACACATTACCACAAACTAATAGATGGACAACCAAACTACAGATGACAACAAAATCAAACAAACACTCTGAAAGAGCGAAGTTAGAAATCTAGAATAATGCAACATTTTAAAACATTCATAAGTGAAATATAAGGGCCCTACTAGTCTCGAGTAGTCAGACCTTCAGACTGACGGCTTAAGGTCTGGACTTCATAGCCGCTTACTTTGGCAAGGCCCGCCTATAATGCCGTTTGACTGACATGTCAAACAACCAA
>JAUCMU010000001.1:24671080-24687348 GCA_032275025.1 Enteromius treurensis
CCAGAAAAGTGTACCGTATGCATCAGACGTTCAGCCAACGCTCCGTGGGCGTGACGTCTGAGGCTGAGACTAGGGCCCTACTAGAGAAGAGAATTTAAGGGTGTCATTTTTCATTTTTGTGTACTTCAGTATTGAGCATTACTAATTCCTGTCGTTCTTTGTGGAGTGAACATGCACATGTAAACATAACAGATATTGCACTGCTAAGCTAGTATTTTATTGGAGTGCTGGGAGTATAGTGAAAGTGCGATATTTGGTACAATAGTAATACTTGTCTGTTTCGACCTTGGATAATTTACTTATTATGTTCATTTGCCAAGCACTCACTTGTAGTAAAGCAGAATGTCTGATGGTAAATCTGTGAAGCTTGTGGAAGTGTCATCTTTCATGTAGTTGTACATGCACATCAGCTGGAACACAAGAGTAAAGAGTTTAATGGTGACCCTCGAAGACGTGAACACTGAGCGGAGGTCAGCAAGCTGTGTACCTGGCTCTCCTTCAGCTGGACCTTCTGCCTGCCCGGCCGCTGTCGGCAGGCTCTGACCAGCTGCTTGACCTTGGGCTCAGCCAGCGTCCGGACTGATGTACAGGTGAAGCCCTGCAGCAGCTTCTCAGACAGCCTGCAGAGGGAGACAAAACCCGCTCCTAAATCAGCACTTGCTATGTCTCTACTGTACTGAACTGTGTGTGAAAGAGCAGAGGTGACTTACTCTTCAGTGTCTGTGCTGACACTTGCCACGGAGCCAAACAGCATCACGGCCTGCGACAGCACAGAAAAACACACTCCTGTCACATTCACCCACATTAAACGGACTCAAACTCTGCTTAAACTGCTTAATTCCTCTTGAAATATTGTGACTTCTTCTTACTCAGGTTTGTGAAAATTTCTACTGTTTTGGAAAAACTAGGTTTCCGTGCAATTTGTCAAAAAACAATAATTTCTCACAGATTTACAATAAGTTACTAAAAGGGTTTTCAGAGCGAATTTATTTGTAACACTATTTAATCTTCTTTGTTCATGTTAGGTAATGACGATAACACTGTTCATGAACAGGTCCATTAAGTGACACAGTAACACTTTATTTCAGTAGTTCACTTTAGAGGTTTCTACTTAGTAACTTTACCTAAACCTTAGGATCAGGAACACTTATCTAGTTGCTTAGTAGCATGCAGCTGTTTATTAGTACTTAAAAAATATGTATCCATCCATTTCTGACAAAATGACATTCTGGATCCTAACCCTACACCATAGCTAAACATACAAACTATTTTATGCCAGAAAATTAGGAGTTTATTGAGAGAAAACTTTAGTTGATATTAAATACGTCTTACCCTAATGTAAAGTGTACCAATAATACAAGATACAGCCTTTGATTTTAAAACAGCACATGTCATATGAAACGAAAACAGAAGCAACGCTGGCACCTGCTCCTGTGTCCACTGCTTCTGGTTGATCAGGGTGATGTTCACAGACTCCTGAGGGACCAACAAGACGCGCGGGATCGAGCCTGCCAATGCATCTGGAACGTTCTCGATGACTTTAGCTTCATCTATGGATACGATCTGAGGAGGAAAGGGATGAGGGAGTCTGAGAGATGGCTCAGGTGTAGAGGTGACCGTTCTCTGGCTAAACACGTACCTTCATGACATAAACCAGCTGCAGGATTTCTGGTGCTGAGACGATGTTGCTGATGAATGTGGGATTTTGGGATATGGCCAGGAGCTCGGAAGGTTCAATGTTGGACATGGTCTCCGCCGGAACACCCTTGACCAGCGTCCCGAGAGACAGGAGCGAGGAGCCAGTGTTTATCTGAAAAACACCCCAAAGTTCACCGTGGCCATTGCACAGAAATGCTTTCTTAGGTTATTGGATTTTATGTCGGTAAATGGTTTATTTAGCATTTATGCTCTTGTGATGGTCATCGTCAAACCTCTAAAAGATGTTGCTGAAAGTGTTAAACTCACTGGAAAGTTGGAATCGATGAGGGACTGTATGACTGCGTTGGCTTGGCCCTGATTCCAGCCATCCACGTTGCTTAGGGTCGAGAGTGCACCCTTGATGACATCAGAGGAGGCGGAGCTGATCTGAGCCTCCGTCAGGCCCACGCTCTGATTGCCCAGCAGCTGGATGGTGGAGGAGGAGAGCGACGGGAGATTGGCCGCCAGAGCAGACGTAATCTAAAAGCAGGACAAAGCGGGTCAGAGGAGCTCAACTGACTGACTGATTGACTGATTGATTGATTGATGATTGATCACCTCAGAGCTCTCGGTTCCATTACAGAACACATTAATCCGCTTGATGAGCACCAAAGTGTCGTCTGTTCCCAGAGGCTCGAACGCAAAGGAAGGGATTCCACATAGGAACTGGCCTGGGAGACTGTAGTTACACACACACACACACACACACGTCTGAATAGAGCTGCATACACTGGGGCTCTGCATTTAGCAGGTGTTTCGATTTAGACATGTGCTACATCTTATTTACTATTTTCTACTCTTAACAGTCAAAACATAAACACATTCTTAAATTAACATTTTCTAGACATACTATAAGACATATTTAGTCTTGTTTCCAGGAGAAATAACTAAATTAACTACAGCTAGATTAAGCGCATTTTGTATTAAAAGTGGCTACCTGCCAGTGGAGTAAGTGCCCTTAATATACGCTTGGAAACTAGACTAAATATCTTTTCATTTTACTTCTAGTAAATGTAAATTTAGATTTTTTTTATATATATTTTGACTAGAAACAATACAGAAATGCTAAGTTAGATTGAAGTAAGCTTTCTTTATGCAGTGTGGTTTATGTTGGTGTCTTGGGCTGGGTGGCACACCTGATGGGGTTGAAGGACGGGTTCTGAATGTACAGCTGTGTTATGTAGTAGCTGGCTACGCTGGGCTGGACTGTCACTGTACCATTGAGCAGCTGAAGGTTCTCCAGGTTTTCCAGGAAGACGCCGATCTACAAAACAACACAAGAACACATGACCAGAACATTCTGACATGCATGTTTGTGTGTGTCGATGTTCATTTTTCAAATACAGCATGCAAGATTAAGATTAAACCAAACAGTGAGCAATTGTGAAAAAGTAAGAGCAATTATTATTATTATTTTCTCAGCAGAGATTTCAGCTGTAAAGCAGCTCTACAGAGAACTGCTGTCAAATCCATCGCATCTGTCAAAATGATTAAATCCCATATTTCTTTTAAACCCAAACTTAGCAAGTCAAAGGTGGCGATGGCGAGGAAGCTAAGCTCCAGCAAGAGTTGTGTTTGTTACCTGGTTTTGCGACACGAAGGAGTTGAGGTCAGTCAGATTGACGTATCTGATGAAGACTCCAATATAGCTCACAAACCAGTTAGTGGAGTTCAGCTGAGGATCGGAGGCATTAAAGCAGCGCGGTGAGCCCCCTACACACACACACACACACACACACACACACACACACACACACACACACACACACACACACACACACACACACACACATGATTTAAAAATACTCACATACTACAGCTGGACAAGTCTGGATAGACTGTGATCACCAGTTTTTAAAAACAGACCATAATTATCCCACAATTCTATTTTTTTTATAACATTAATTTGAACAAAATGTATATACTTAAAAAAGCTGCTTAAAATAACGATTTCATGATTAATTCATAAAGTGTTCCCTTGTTTCATTACTGGATAAACCAGCGGTCTTGAACAAATGATTAAGTAACAAACATATTTTTATCAGTCACTTGTCGCCACCTACTGGCATAACAGTGTAATAAGTATAATCTTTATAAGAAGCCTCAAGTTACTCTTTTGAAGCGGATTTACTGTATGTATGTAAGGAATTTGTTTTCAAATGATAAACGTTTATCCCAGAACGTTTTGAATGTTTGTAACAGAAGTAACACTGTATGTGCAAAAAGTCTGTTTGTAAAGCTGTACATGACAACTGCTCTGTCTGGGTTACACTTTATTCCACTAGTCCATTTAGACATTCTACTAACTATAAATAACTCTGTAACTACATGTCAACCAGATGTCAACTAATTCTCATTCATTCACAGCTACATGTTTACTAACTCTCAGATTAGACTAGTTAGGGTAGGTTTAGGTTTAGTAGAATGTACCTGCAAAGTTTCTGACAGTCAGTATGTAGAGTGTTGTGGACCCATCAAAATAAAGTCTTAAAAGATACTAAGCACACATTCTACTAATACTCTATGTAGCTTAAAACATAAATACAACGTGCATACCATTTGTGAGGTACACCTTTACGGAGCTGTAAACATCCTCGGGGGTGAAGTCAGTTCTGGAGAAGTTGTAGTTGTCTCCGAGAGCTGAAACCCTGCTCTCACACACACACACACACACACACACACACACACACACACACAGACAGTTGTTTAGTGTAAAGCGAGGTGATTCTGTGGAGGTGTAAGTGATGTGAAAGCGCTCACAGTTTGCTGTAGGGCAGACAGGCAGCGCTGCTGAGCTGTGCAGGGCTGAGGAGCCCGGAGCTGAGTAGAGGCAGATATCTGACGAGCCGACGCTTAAACCACTGATCCACCTCAGACCGGATCTCCAGCTTCAGAACCTGAGGCCAGACGCAGCTCAACACCTGCCGGGCCACACCCACGGGCCCCAGCGGCTCCTGGGGGACAGCACAGTGCAATATTTGTCTAAACTTTCTTCAAAACAATATGCATACACCATATTTGTATTCAAAACAAGTACTGCACCAAGGGCACTCATCATGCAGCTTATGAGTCTGCACAATAAGTAGCTACCTTTACAAGAAGTGTTCATAGAGCACGTGATTTTCCATTTAACTGTTGTTCTGGCACTGACATTAGAAGACTTGAAAGGTTTAAAACAACACGACTTGAGACCTTGTGTTTTTGCCCACGTCACATCACTATGTCATCTGACTAGAACTCTAGATTACAATATACGGCTTCTTCACAGACTTTTGCCCCGGTTTACAATCAGGCAGACAGTCTACTGGTTTAAAGGAACAGTTTTGCCAACAATTCTGTCATCATGTATTTACCCTAGAGTATTTATTTCCTACTATGGAAGTGAATTGTGACTAAAACAGCCTGATTTCAAAATGTAAAAAAACCCCAAAAAGTTTCAAAATGTCTTCCTTTGTGTTCAGCAGAACAAAGAAATTCACACAGATTTGGAACTACTCGCTACAATTGTGTAGCGTATGATGGGTTTTAGCTCTGATTCCATTCAGTTGGAATACTGTATATTTGACGTTTTGAGATCATTTAAATCATTTTCTCATGTCAGCCGTTTGTTATGTCATATAGGGTGTGATGAGCAGTTTTTCTCTCTCTAATCATCTGAAAGCACATGGTGTCTAGTGTTTTCAGATCTGTTCAGGAGTGTGCACACTAAGTAGACAGCAAGCTAGTGTATGCTGGAGCACAGCTGAAGGGGTTCTGATAGACCTACCTTCTCCAGATACTGTGCGGTCTGGTTGTACTGTCTGAGCAGATCGCAGAGCCCCGACCCATTTCCCAGACTCTGAGGAGCGTTCAGGAACTCACTCAGCTCGGCCGTAGAGACGGATCCCAGAAGCTACAGGAGAAAACACACAGATCAGACGAGCCGCGATGGAACGAGATCGAGCAACACAGGAGCGCTGATGTACCTCGGGCCTCCTGTCCTCGGGCATCAGAGACTGGAAGGTGCTAAGGTCTGGAAACCCAAACTGGAGGAAGAAGGACTTGAGGAAGAGGTAGAAACTGCCACCGACATAACAGCGAAGAGGAGCGTCTGCAGGAATACAACACAAGGAGCTTTTAGAACACAAATTATAAAATATATGAAGCTTTCATAAAAATATGTTTTAAAAGCCATGGCAATCTTAGAATAATATACATAGAGACTCACTTGTACACACACAGCTTTACCTTGAGAGTGCATGAATAATCACATACTAAAAGCTCCATTACAGTTTATTTTTAAAAAGAACTATAACTTAAGACGATCCAAAACATGTTAAGACCAAACCTTAGAGTACATACAGTAATTATAGGTTTTGAAAAACTCATCCCTCAGCATTTGATCTATTCCAGCTTTCTCTGGCATCACGTGTGCCACGATCTAAAGATTGATCTACAGGAAAGCTACATTATTATTTTCTGCTCATTTATTAATATTAATTAATCGTGGGTATTTACTGCAGGATGCATAAAATGCATGCACAAAACATTTAGGCGTGGAAAGTTGTGTGAAAGTATACGGCTGAAGAAACATGTTTGTGTTTGTGTGGGTTTTACCTGAGAGTAGCAATTGGATGTGGTTATAGATCTGACTTTGTGTGTTGTCGTCCAGAGCCGTTCTTTGAAAGTCCAGCACACTGACACTGTTTCAAAAACAACAATTATTGGTACAATCTAAACACACACAATAAGTGCACTGTATTAATCTTAGTAGTTCAGGCCACCTAATGTAAAGGGGCACTGCTTGTGTCACTGTAATCTCCTGAAGAAACTGTTACTTTTTTATCCACTGCTATGAAATATGCCAAAAAGAAAGTTGACTTTAAGTTTACTGTTTGTAAACAACGTATTTTAAATTTACATTTTTATCCAGAGCCACTTACAAATGAGGACAGTTGAAGCGACAAAAAGAGCAAAACAGAGTAATAAACAAAAGAGCAATAATAAGCAAACAAAAAAAGTCCCATTTACATAAAAAAAAAAGAATAGACAAATTAGAGCTAGTGTTAGAGGTATTTTTATAGAAAACAAACAGTAAGAAAACAAATAGAATTAAAGTCTTAAAGGTCATGTTTTACAATAAAAAGAAAACGAATAGATACTGTAAAACCAAATTAGAATATAGAATTAGAGAGTCAAGTAAAGATGGAAGAGAGGTGTTTTCATGAATATGGCTCAGAATGAGTTGGGCAGGTCATCAGAAGGGAACAGTTAAGTAAAAAAAAGAAATAAATAAACTCTACATGTAAATGTAAGCCGCATAAATATATTATCTCTACAACTGAGCTGTCTACGGAGATTATGTAAAACACTTACGCCTCCTGCTGGACGCTGCAGCCTCGAGTCTTGACCATTTGGAAGTACACGGGGATGTCTGATGAGCTCAGGGCAGACAGCAGCGGTCTGAGTCGAACCGTGAGCCAGACCGACAGCTCTAAGTCACTGACTGAAGCAGATGACAGACCGCCTCGCGCTAACACCGTCTGCAGGAAGACCCGCTTCACCTCTGCAGAGTAGCCCGCTTCATTCGCCTGCACAGAAGACCAGACTGAAGTAGGTGGAAAGATGATGAGGATGTTCACAGCTGCAGAGAACAAATTCCTCAACATACTTGGATGTTTGGAGAAAGGGCATCAAAGAACTTGGAAAGCTGTGGTGTTTGTAGCGCACTCATCACAGTCTGAACGTCCTCGGGGCCGCTGAGTCGCGACGGGTCAGAGCAAAGCTCAGCCAGCTGGGACTGAGTAAGAAACTCTGCAGCCTTGACCTGAGAGAGAGAGAGCAGATCAAATGAGGATGTTACAGTCAGTCGACATAACATTCTTCTTTCATACACAACTACTAATCAATGAAAGACTAACCATGCACATGCACATAGAGTTTTTTTCTTCACAATGTTTTTAACAATATCTATTTTACATCTATTTTTTAAATCTATTTATTAAATTACACCTTATTTTAGTACTTTTTATTTATTTGGAATTGTTTAACACTTCACAAAACCCACCATACGTTTTAAAAGCGTGAATTAAAAATCCATAATGCACTTTATAATTTATGGTATGATTCCTGAATTTTAATACATCATATTTATCGCTTCATTGTTACACCTTTATTAATATAAAACAACCAATTTCTGACATAACGAGGAGTTTGTAAACATTTCAGAGAGAGTGAGAGATAACAGCACACAAACTGCCCTCTCTCTGCTCACCCCATTAAAGTCTCTCTTCAAGCTGATGAAGTCGGTGAAGTTGGCGATGATGCGGAACTGTGCAAAGTTTTTCAGCAGCCAGTCAGAGTCACTGTTAGTACTCTGTACACAGGAGTTTCCTGAAAATATCAAAGACACGTTATTTAACACCTGTTTATACAAACACACACACACACACACACACACGTTACCTTGGCTGGGCTGACGGGAGAGATAGTCTCGTGTGAAACTGTAGACATACTCAGTCTGAATCTGAGTGAGACTTCTGAAAACATCATCACAGCCTTTCACACTGCAAACACATTAATAAAATCAATGACCAGATGTCCAACACAAAGATTCCCAGAAACTACAACTCTGCCTAACACAGAACACACACTCTCTCATTCAGGGCTACACATGAACAAAATAAAAACAAAATAATATTAGTTTTGGTACACTCAAAAAATGCTTTCTTCTCTAAACATAACTGGGTTAAGTTACAGTAAAGCAACAATTTCACATTGATTCTTCCTCATTCAACTGTTAACACAACACAAAGAGTTTGCATAAATTCAACAAAATTCATTTATGTAAATAAAACACAACTTGGTTGTGTGGAACCCTGGGTGCATGATTACATAACTGAGTTAAGTTAGTTCAAAGAATCATTTTTTTTGAGTGTATGATATAATCTTTTCCCCCACTGTTGTCACTTGTGCAACTTATGCAAGACAGCATAAAATATATTAATGCAAAATTATCTTTTAGCAACTAGCCAAGTTAACCCTATTTGCCATTGTCATTTTAGATGATAATTTCACTTGCAGAGACATCAGCCAATTAGAAGGCAATTATGGGCTTCAAAATGAAGTGTTTTCAGCATTTCATAAAGTGGGTTTCATTTATTTTTCGTTCCACAGTTTATCTTGGACACTAGCCAGTGTGCTGGAAAGGTCAAGATTCATATTGGGATGCCGATGACCCAGTTGGTCTGGTTTTATTTACTGTGATGTCATCAAATACAGAGATGAACAAAAGTTTCATTTAGAAGGCTGCATTCGTCACTTTTATAATTTCAGAAAAGCAATTATGACACTTCAAATGCAACCTTCGAATCCATGTGGCCAGGTAGGATTCCCCACACACGTATAAACATACACACACAGAGCCCAGGGAACAGTTGGGGAAATGATGCCTTGCTCAAGGGTTGTGGTATTGAAGGTATTGCTGTAAACAATGTCAATACTTTGCCGGCTGATATAAACTTAACGTTACCTCACGGTAAAATATTTCAAATTACTTTAGAAATGTATAAATACTTCTCCTTCATTTAAGTACTGTGAGAGCACAACATGTGTTGACATAGCAAAGTGATACTTCCTGTTTCCTTTTCCACCCGTCCTACGAAGGCTGCCTCATTAAATTCTAGGCTAAGTACACTTCAGATATGCATTCTACAAAGGATGCAACCTCCAGAGGATTCAACCTCTAGATGACATAATCTTCTAAATGAGACACAACTATAGAATCCAAACTTTATAGCATCTTTATAGTTTATTACTATGCATTGTGTGAAGTTTAAATCAAAAATGTACACTTTAATAGTTTTCACAAAGTGAAAGTTCATGAAATTATACACTCAACACTGCCCTTGACTCAGTGCTAGCAATATTTGATTGCAGATTTTTAAGCATTTTAGGTGCCCGCTATGCAAAGAACCAGTGCTCACATTTCTCTGTAAGAATCACAGCTGATGGTCCTGGGGATGACAGAAAAGCTATCCGGACCAATCCCAGGAAGGAAAATGGGCAGGTACATCTGGAACCATAATGCAAACGTCTGCCGCTGGAAGGTTTCAAATCTTTTCTCCAGCTCCATCAATGTCATGTTCAGAATGATGCTGCTTACAACAGTGTTGATGCTTGACACATTTCTCTGGAAACAGATCACAACACTGCAAAGTTTAATTCTCGTCATTATACATTACCAACACTCTGTTTTTCTATTTGATAATGTTTAGTGCTTTGCTACAATCTGTATTGTTAAAAGCGCTATATAAATAAAAGTGACTTGACTTGACAATGAATAGAAATTGATGTTTTTTTAACAAGATCATAAAAAAAAATCAATAAAGCTCAACCATGACTTGATGTTAATGATTAAATGTATATTTCCAATGATACCTGTCAACCCTAATGCAATTAACTATTTATTAATGATTTAGAAATGTTAATAACCTGTGAAAAGGCACCTTAACGTAAAATAAACACTTGTGAGACATTTATAAATTAAGTCTAAATATGAATAATCTGTGAAAGGAAACATTTATGTAAAGGGAACACCTGCAAATCATGACTTTATTAATAACTTAACAAAGTTTCCTGTCTAATAATTTACTGTTGTGGCAAGAAGCCATGTAATAAGCGGGGTAATGCTCCAGTAAGTTGTTATCACGGAATAAAGCCCTTCAGTCTTACAATAGCTCTCTGTGTTAGGATGGAGTTCCCCGCTGCCCCTCTAGAGGGCACACCATCCAGAACTCACTTTCACTCGAGGACTCTGGACTGATTACATTTACACCTTATTCACTCTCACTCATGCAGCTCGTTACCACACCCAGCCCCTCTCATTACTCCCTGCATTTAAGCCACAGGAGGAGTAATTTGAGGAGTATGTGATGCATTTTGTGGAGCTTGCACACGTGACTGACAAGAGTGAGTTATGTCTAATTACCTTTTTTCGTAGAGGATTATCTCAATGCAATGTCCCCTCTTGTTCTCTCTAGTTCATAAAGCTCCACTGGCCGAGGCTCCATCTGTATGCTCGTGATACTCGCTCTGCTCCCAGGAGTTCTGGAGTGAGTGCACCGTGGCGCGGTCAGTCTACCACTCCTCAGCCTCCCCGGGAAATCTATGCCAGGGAACTGGAAAGAAGAATTTGTCCTATAGTTGAACCTTGGATCCAGAAGAAACAATGCGGTTTTCGTCCTGGTCGTGGAATATTGGACCAGATCTATATCCTCTTCAGGGTGCTGGAGGTTTCAAAGAAGTTTGCTCAACCAGTCCACATGTGTTTTGTGGATTTGGAGAAGGCATTTGACTGTGTTCCTCGCTGTGTTCTGTGGGGGGTGCTCTGGGATTATGGGGTCCGGGGCTCTTTGCTAAGGGCTGTCAGGTCCCTGTATGACCGGAGCAGGAGCCTGGTTCACATTGCTGGCAGTAAGTCAGACTGTGAATGCACTGAACAACAGACATGCACCATTTTTGAAGTTGGCCTATTTGTGGGTTCGCTTCCTGTTTGTTGTGGAAATAGGCTATTAGCTGAAGCCATATAAGCACCCTGCAGAAATATATAACAATTTACACCACATATTAATTCAAACCATGTTCAACTTTGAATATTAATTTAAAATTAATTTTCAAATATGCAAATTGCAAACATTTATCTTGCAAAACTTCTCTTGATATTTGTAAATCAAATTTTAAGTAGGCTAGAGTTTGTTCAAGAGTTTACCGAAACTGAAGAAAATGCCACTAGAACCTTTTGTTTTTATATACACATTTGACCCATAAAGACCAGTTAGTCTGGCAAACATTTCTTTATAATTTGTTGTTGGGCATAATTTATTGATCTTCACTTGTGTTATGCCCAATTTCACTGTCCCATAATTAAATGTAGCAAATTTCAGCTCAGTGGACATCTGTCAGTGTTATTTACAGTATAGAGCAGCAAGTTTGAGTAAGTACTTCTCTGATGCAAACATATGTGCAGTTATATCAAAACACAAAACCACACAAAGACTGATGGAAACATTTGTGTTTGGTGACAAGTGGTCAACTAAGAGATGTGATGTGAAAGTTTCATGACAAGTGTTTGTAAGTGGTCTGGATGAAAGACTTGTGGGTTTCCTATTTTGACATATTTAAATGTTGAATTGAACAACAAAGAAACTTTTATAGGTTAACTTTGATTTAAAAAACTTTGACATTCATGAGAGGCATGAATTTAGGAATTTGAAGTGTAAACTGCAAAATGTCTGTATTAAACATATCTATCAGATTAAAATAAAAAAAATATATATATCAGGTGCCTGATCAAAAGCCAGATCATAGGGAAAAAAGGTAAAAGGTCTATAAGATAACTAATAATAGGCTAAAATTGCTCTCATTTTTTGCACTTCCAAACACCTCAATTTGCTGCCAACCCCTCATGACACAGACTGTTTTAGGTAAAACTTTCCACTGACGTGAACCAATCAGATAAAAGTCTACATCTACATTAAGACCCTTACCAGAGTCTCTGAGAGTATCACACTCACAATCACTCACTGAGATGGAGAAGATAAGACTTGCTGTCATCGCGCTCATGTGTAAGTAAAACAAAAAACTTCTTCAGATACATAAAAATGTCACTATTGGGAATATTTTGTTATAATCAATCAATTTGAAGTGCTTTATTAAGTTATTTTGTAATTTTGCAGATGTCTTATTGTTCTGTCAGAAAAGCATCTATGGAGAAGAAGTGGAGATGAAAGTCAGACCAGGAGACAACATCACTCTCTACTGTGATCGCTCTCTAACTACTGGTTCTGTCATTGTATGGATAAGAAACTGCTCTCATGAACATCAACCCTCTCTTACAATAGATTTTAGGCATGGGTTTAGATTGGGCCTGGAGGCATTTCAGCGATTCAGCTTTATCCACAACCCCTTTTATAATTCTCATGGTCTACATATTACTAACATCAGTGTCTCTGATCTGGGACTGTACTACTGTGCAGAAGTAGAGAATAAGGTAAATCAAAATGAAAAAGGCATCCTCTCTTCATCAGATGTGTACTATTATGGACGCCAAACAACTCGTCTCTCTCTGGAAGGTAAGAAAACACTGATGTTAGGCATTATAACATTTGCTCTTTTAATACAGTTTTTACCTCAGTATTAACACTCATTTATAAATTTGTGTGTAGTTTATTCTGAGCAAGTGACTTCTGAAGTCTCTGCACCTCCTGACTGTGTGCACTGCTGGGCGCTGCTGTTCAGCGTGTGTCCGGTGTGTGTTCTCCTCTCTTCACTCCTGTCCTCCATCTGTGTTTACTGCTACTGTTCGGCTCAAACCACAGGTATCTCATGTGCCGTTAATTTCCTTAACAATATTTTTGGTAAGTCTATGGTCAGAAATCAAAGCTGCAAACAATTGATATGTGTGTATATTATTACAATATTTTTAAAGTGGTTTAACCTTGTGCAACCTTATGGACATGTTTGTCCATTTTAGTTTATTTATTTATTTATTTTGATAATTTTGCCTACATAAACTGCATACTTTTGTGTGTATGTTTTATTGGAATTTTAATATTTCATCCTCATCTATTTTACACTAGGTTCAAAAAATAGTTCCACTCAGTGCCTTTTGGACTAAAATGTCCCCTATTGAAACCCATTGAAATTGCTATTTTAAATCACAGTACCATTGAACTGTAAAATTATGCAATTTTTGTTAATAGGCTTTTTTTTTTTAGCAAGGCTTCAAAATTATTATTATTGTTATTATTATTATTATTTTTTTTAAATTTTACTATTTGTACTATTTTTAATATTTAATTTTGTATAATTCATGTGAATTTGAAATAAAGTTGTTTTATCTTAAATAAAAAAAGTTACAAAAGCTCTCATTACTTTTTATGTACTGGTATGCACTGTTTAGGGGTAAATAAGGTACAAAGGTGTTGTACTTTTCTGCAGAGTGTTTGAAACAATCAATTGAAAGATGTTTCACAAGCTTGATGTTTTTTATAATTTAACAATCAAAAATGATGAGGAAAGCTGTATTACAATGATAACTGTATGTGTTTAGATATTGACATCTACCTATACTTCCTGTGTTCAGACCTGCATTATTTTTTATCACTGTTCTTATTTTACTTACATATTTTCCTTATCATTTTTAGATTCTGCAGAGATATTCGCGGCAGATGTTATTAAGGTATTTAGATTGATAATTGGTTTCAGGACATTTTTAAGCTTTGTCAAAGACAATAGTTTAGTTTGTGTCATGTTGATCTATTCATTTCAGGGGGATCTAATGAAGAAACATCAGTGTGAGATGAGTAAGACTGGAAAGATCTGCCTCCACACTGAAGTCTCTTATAGAATAACATCTGCACATCCCTATGCCATGATGTGATTCTACCTGCTCAACTCATACAGTTTACAGCACACTTATTGCTCACTGTTTTTTACTCAGCCAGATGTGATTTCTCCCTTTTTTCTCAAGCATGATTTAACCACATTTAGTACAAATGCACACACATCCCACATGTCTCTTTTTTTGCTATGAATATTATTTTCACATTTGCTTGCAATTATTATTTTTGTGATTAAATAATAATTTAAATAACTAAATAAACTTATGCCTTCAAATATGAGACAAAAAAGTGATTAACAGCAACTGTGTTTTTTAATGACACTGTTTATTAAAAGTATAATATCTTTTACATTTAATTTCATTCACGTTTTTCACACTCAATTTCATATTATAATTTCCAAATTTCTTAGAATCTATGCAATTAACATTTCTTTGCCATATTAAACTGTTAAATTCACTTTTTTGTGTAATAAAAAATTATAAATATTTGTAAAACATTATAATAATTTAATATTTTAAAATATATAATTTTACTTTTGTACGATCTATTATGATGATGATGATATCAAATCAAGCATATGAAATCCCAAAGTGTAGACAGACCTCTACAATCAAATAAGAGTTGGCATCCTCACTAAAAGGCTTCACATGTCATTCTTCCTCCTCATCACAAATAATCTGGCTCAGCTTTGATCTGAGTGGATATGTCTGCTGTCTTCTCAAGAATCTTTCTTTATGTAAAAATAAGTTAGTGTCTTTGAATAAGAGTACATCCCAGAAGAGTAAGAAACGATGATAACTCAATGGCTTCATCTAGTGGCCAATAATCCAAGCTAATCTGGTCCTCTTACAATTACTGGAAATGGTGTCAAAATCACTCAAGCATACTATTTCATCAGCACCAATTCTTGATAAGGACACAGGAATGCAAAAATGCCTTTATAAAACTGAATGATGAATGTGCATGTGTATGTGAATTTCCCCCCCAAAATTAAAATTGAAAATTAAATGAAATTAATGCTACTGTAAATTGAGACCTGAAATCTCCAGGTGACTCAGAACAGGAAGAAGGAGAGTATGGCTGGGCAAGAGCAGCAGCATCGCCAAAGGAGACATGTAGTGGTTGATGAAGGGGAAATCAGGGTTTGACTGAACGATTAGAGACACAGGAGACTTAATGGGCAGAAGCAATGGAAAATAGAGGTTTTGGCTTATAACCTCCTCCAAAACCTCAGTACAAATTACAGAGGTCAGACACAGCCATCTTTATCATTCAGTTGCATGTTCGTTTCTCTTCCTGTTTGCTTCTACACTTCCTGTTTAAATCAGTGGGCGGAGCTAAACTGGAAGCAATGTATAGGTGTTGATCTGCTTCTGCAGAAGCGGTGCTTTTCCACACTATTACACAATAGAGCATTCCAGAAGCTGTCGTTAAACTGTTTTTAGAAAGTTAACCAGAAAGTTTTGAAAGATATTTTCTAGTATAATGACCTCTTAAATGTCAAACGGTCAAAGGGATTTTGCTTTCTTAGTTCATGAAGCCTTTAAGCTTTGTATAGTTCTCTTTAACTGGGTGACCACAACATTTATCTGACGTTTACATTTTAAATGAAATGAAGTAGAAATGCATAATTTTACGTTGTTCTCCATTGCTCTTCAAAGGAGCTTTACACTTCTGTCTTTGACAGAGTTTTTATCTGTAAATGTTTATGCGGCCAGTCTGTGGTGAATTTGAGTTTGTATGCTTGCAATGTCTGCAAAGGCTCAATTTACAGCTGCAGACTTCTCTACACCTTCTGAGAGATGAGTAAGCATCTATTACAGCAGTGGTTTTCAACCACGTTCCTGGAGGCCCCCCAACACTGCATCTTTTGCATCTCTCCTTTGTCCGACACAACCATTTCAGTTCTTGAAGTCACTACTAAGGAGCTGATAAGCTAAATCAGGTGTGTTTGATTAAGGAGTCATGAAAAGTATGCAGTGTTGGGGGGCCTCCAGGAACGTGGTTGAGAACCACTGTGTTATAGCATCTATGAGAATGAAAAACAGACTGGTAGTCCCGTGGTTAAAGCTCTAGATGTCCTGCATTCCAAATGGTTCAAAATGCAGCATAGAGTCCTTACTAGAACCAGGAAGTATGAGCATATTAGCCCGGTTCTGTCAACACTGCACTGGCTCCCTATCAAAC